>VWZS01007474.1:305173-405711 GCA_013397075.1 Rhabdornis inornatus | reverse complement strand
CGAGGGGCACCCCCTCCTGCGCACCCTCGCCCCAGCCCTCGGGGCCCGGGGAGCCGTGGGGGGGTCGGAGGGGGCGCGGGGACGGGGGCAGTGGCAGGTGACCCCAGAGCGGAGGACGTCTGCTGGTAAGTCTGGCAGTGCCCGCGCAGGCAGCGGCTCTCTGAGCTGGATGGAGGGATGCGGAGCAGCCCCGGCATCGGTGGGAGCGGCGGCACACGGTGCCGGCCCTGGCCTCGGTTTCCCCATAGCCCTGGGCTCTGCCCCCCCTTGCCCAGCCCCGCGGGGCCGGCAGCCGCTGAGCCCCGTCTCTGCTCTCCCGGCTGCAGGACAGCCAGGAGCACAAGATCGTGCTGTACGAAAACCCCAGCTTCACCGGCAAGAAGATCGAAATCATAGACGACGATGTGCCCAGCTTCCACGCACACGGCTACCAGGAGAAGGTCTCATCCGTGCGGGTGCAGAGCGGCACGTGAGTCCCGGGGGCGGCGGGGAGGGTCCCGGGCGGTGCCGGAGCATCCCCGCGGGGCCGGGTGATGGTTGGGCTCCGCGTGTGTTGTATGACCCCGCCGCTTGCCTTGGCAGGTGGGTGGGATACCAGTACCCTGGCTACCGGGGCTACCAGTACCTGTTTGAAAAGGGGGACTACAAGGACAGCTCAGACTTCGGCGCTCAGCACCCCCAGATCCAGTCGGTCAGGCGCATCCGGGACATGCAGTGGCACCAGCGCGGTGCCTACCACCCCACCAACTAAAGCCCCCGGCCCGTGCCGGGGCGCGGGGAGCGGAGCAAGCGTTCCCCCGGCCGCCGCTGTGCCCCCGCGGCCTCGCCTCCCGCCTCCCCCCGTGTGATGCCCGCGCTGCCGAAGCAACTCAATAAAGCTTGGAGTTTCAAAGTCCCAGCTCTGCCCTTTCCTTGAGACCCCGCTGTCGGGATGCCCGCCCTGCCCTCCGTGCTCCCGGGTGGGGAGGAGACTCATCGCCGCGCCCCCGATGCTCTCAGTGCCACCCATCGCCGGTGCCATCGGTGCTGGCAGGCCACCGAAGTGTCCGGGGTGAGGGAGGTGACCTGGGGCTCGGCGGGAGGGTCGGGGGCTGCTCACCCTGTCCGGCCCCAGCGCGGTGGCTCTAGGGCTCAGCCCTGTCCTGGGGTACACGGCCAGGGCCGTGGGTCACATCCTGCTGCGGGGACAAAGGCGTCCCCTGAACACCGGCAAGGCGGAGGGGGGGGAGGATACTGCCCTCTCGGTCGGGGCACCTCCAAGCCGAATAATGGCATTAGTTATTAGGCTCTGAAAGCTTTAATTAGTAATAATGCTTTAATTTAGCCGTCACGGTGCTAGAGGATGCTTTTATGATCAGTCGGGAAAAGGAAGTGGAGGAACGCAGCCGCACCTGCTTGGCCGGGGGCTCCGTGTGGTGGCAGAGGAGGTGACAGTGACGGAGGTGGTGGCGGGGGCGGCTGGGCTCGGTCCCCTCCGGCAGCAGGATGCGGCCGTGGCAGCCGCTCTGTGTCACCGCGGCTGTGTGGGCCCGGGGGGCCGGTGATGGGCACAGGTGAAGGGCACCTGTCGGGGCACTCTGGGCACCCCGCGGCTCCTGCCGCTCTCCTCTCCCGTGCAGGGACCTGCCTGGCTGGTTTTGGTGAATCCGACAAATCCGGGAATCTCAGGGGGTCGGGGATGCTCAGCATCCTCCTCGTCAGCTCCCGCGCCCCGCCGCGGCGGAGTGGGGTTTGTCCCCGAATTCTCCGTGTGCCAGAGGTTTTTCCCCGTGCTCCAGAGGAGCGAGCGCGGCGGAGCCCTGCGGGAAGCACAGCCCAGCCCACGGGCGACCAGCCCGATTCATCACTCGCCACACGCTGCTGTGAAATGCCAGCTCCTCGGTGAGGCGCGCTTTGGCAGCCACCGCGCTGCTTCCCTGCGAAAAGCTGCGCCTTTCCTTCCCCAGGGAGGATTTAGGATCATCCCAGACCTGAACGTTTTGGTGAAATATGGGATTTTAGCGGTAGCAGCGGCAGTGCCCGCGGTGCTCTGTGCGTGCCGGGAGAGCCGGGGGGAAACGGCGCATTCTGGGGGGCAAACTGCTGAAAGCAGCAGCGGGGTGGGGAGCAGAGACCCCAAATCACAGAATCAAGGATTCCCAGCCATGGAACCCTGGAATGGTTTGGGTTGGAAGGGACTTTATAGCTCATCTTGGTCGCCTACCCTGCCATGGGCAGGGCCACCTTCCACTAGCCCGGGTTGCCCCAAGTCCAACCCGACAGTTGGGGGCCAGGGCAGCTCCCGCGGGGACACCAGAGCCTGGCTCTGGGTGGGCTGGGAGTGTTCCGGGGGAAAAAGCACCGAAAGCAGAAATGGAAAATGTGAACAAGCCCAGAGCAGCTCCTGTGAGACCTGTTGGGGGAAATTCATCATCTGGTGGCTGGGTGCACCCAGGTGGGCGCCCTCGGGTCACCTGGAAGCAGCTTCAGCTCTGCCGAGGAGGGTTTTTCCCTCGCTGGCTCTGGGGAAATGTGCAGAGATAATAATTTGTTTTTTCAAAATTTTATTCAAAAGCAGAAGATCGCCTCCGTCCCACGCCCGCTGCGGAGCTGCCATCTGGCTCGCTGGTACCACGCTCGTCACCTCAGCAGCTCGGAGCCCCCGGCCACCCCAGCCGTGTCCCTGTCCCCTCCCTCCCGCTGGCCACCGTCCCCCGCTGCCGGCGCCGGTGCTGCGGAGATGTCAGCGGTCCCACAGCGCTGGCTGGGTGGGTGGTTTTGCCGTCGTGCCAACAGCCGGCAGAGCTAAAGCTGTTCTCCAGGCTGGGGAAGGTTTTTTGTTTTTTTCACCCAGCAGAAAGGATGGGGGGGATCGGACCCCACGGCCGCCAGCAGTGCTGGTTCCAGCCCCGCATTTCCTGCGGTGCCCACGGTGGCTGGAGCGTGCTGGGGTGGGCGGGGGGATCCCCGCGACCCTCGGCAGGTGAACCCCACAGGAGAGGGGCTGCCTGCAGGGCAACAGCGGCTATTTGCTATAGAGTAATTAATGAAAGAGTAGGAATAATGCAAACCCTGGCTAAATCACATCCGACACTGAGATGTCTTTTCCTTCCTGTTTTCTTTTCCAACTGGAGCAGCAGCCGCTGTCTGTCCTCGGGAGGTGCCTCCGTGAGGACCGGGAGTGATGCGGGATGGGCTGGTGAGGAGGAGGAGGAGGCAGAAGCAGAGAAGAGATGAAGATGTGCCCGTCGGCTCCCACTGGCTTTGCTTTGCCTTTGCCAGCGGCAGCCGGGTGAATCCCCCCTCAGGACACCCCAGGCTGGAGAATCACGAGCTAAAAAACAACAGTCTTGAAAAATAGGAATTGTTTATTCAAAACTACAGTGGGCTGAGCTCAATTGCACCTGCAGCCTGGGTGCTTTGCGTGCTTAATGTGCCTTGCCAGCTGTGAGTGCCTTACTGTGGATTTCACGGATTTTTATTCTCTGGAAATTATTGTTATGTTTAATTCTCCAGCTTCAGGAGCCGCGTGATTACATGAGGTTCCTAGCTTCAATTTTTTCTTCTTCTTTGCATTAAACTGAGCCTCCAGCCTCATGTTATAATCTCCACGCAACCACAAACACTCGGAGGTTTAAGGAAGGAAGGAAAACCAAGCAGGAACCCTGCATGTATTATTAAAGCCTTGTGGTTTTCAGGGCAGATTTGTGATTTATCAATGTTCAGCTTTGGCATGCGGAAAAGTAATCTCTGCTCTGATTAATGCGAGGGCTGAGGCAAGAGTGAAATATCCCGGAGAGAGAGAGGAGCTTAGGCGGGAGACACCGGGCTCTGGCTGGCCCCGAGAATGGGCGTTCTTGTCCTCAATGCCAGGCTCCCATTTGCTTTCTGCTCCTCGATTTTGCTCCTGACATCAGTGTGGTGAGGCAGAGAAAGGAAGCAATGAAACCTCTACAGCTCCTTCCAGCCAGTAAAACCCCTGTCCGGTTGAAAAGCTAATTAAGAAACATCACTTCTTCAGAGGCCAGAATTGGAAGCAGCCTCGTGGAGACATAATGGGATTACCGGGTACCAGGGGATTGCAGGCGGCCAGGACAGCGACGCTGCGGCCCCACGCTCCTGGCCTCGATGGTGAAACACTCAGGACCAAACCCAAACTCTTCACTACCACAGAGAGCCAAGGGGATGTGCTGGGAGTGAGGAGCTGGGCAGTGGCAGCCCCCGGGTGCGGTGGGACGGGGCTCCCCCCACATCCGACGCCTTTCGCCAAACAAATGGAAAAAAGAAAATGTTGAATTTCCCTCCGGGCCAGCGGCCAGGGCAGCCCCGATTGTCGCTGGTTCATCCGCGGGGAAGGCCAGCAGTGGCACTGTGACCCCTCCCCGGGGCCACCACGGGCCGGAGAACCCGCAGCAGCTCCGGGCGGGGCATTGGCACAGGAGCAGCCAGCGCTGTTACATCCTTTGGGGCTGCAATTCCAGCAGCAGGGACTCCTCCTGTGAGTGCCAGCGGAGGCAAAGGAACGCTGTCCGAGCTGGAAACCCCTGGGCAGCACAAGTGCCAATTAGGAAACATCTGTTCCTCCCAGCCCGGGCGGGCTGCGAGCGAGCGCATGGCAACGTAATGGGATTAAAATGTATCACCGGCTTACGGCAGTGCTGCACAGATCAGCTGCCGTGGATGGTAGAAATCGGGGGAAGAAAAGAAAAAACCAAATTTCTCTCTTCAGCATGGACATAACCTTTATGTTTTCTTTTTTCTTTGTACCTTTTGCACGACGCAGAGATGGAGCCAGACCTTCTCTCTGCACGGTTCAGTTCATCTCAAAGGAAACCGGGGCTGAGTTTAGGCAATTTTAGATGAAATGGCCATGTGAGCAGCCAGTCCCTGGTGCTGCCACCATGGCCGTGGCAGCAGACCAGGAGAAGTGGCCTTAGCTGGGTGCCTGGGGTATGACACGGTGCCCTGTCCCCTCTGTCACCTCGGTGGGTGTTGGGAGGTGTGTCATGACCCGTGTTTGGTCCCTTTGGCAGAGTATTGGGTGGTGGGAGGGTCATGCAGGAGCGGGGCTGTGTCTGGAGCATCCCTGGAGCTTTTACCCTCCGGGGAAACACCCAGCCTGCAGAAAAACCCTGAGCGAAGCATCAGGAAAGAAGTTTGAGGCAGGGAGGGACGATCGGAGCAAGAGAGGAACCTGCACTCATTGTTCCCCATGGCCGTCGTTAGAAAGGCTTGGGCCACTCGCCACGGGGCCACCCCGGGCTCCCCCATCGCTGCCACTCCGGGCGCAGCTGGGGCGGTTTGGGAGGTCCCCATTCCTTTGTACCCAACGCCTCAAGCCCGGAGAGCCGTGCCAGGCATGGGCACAGCAGCCCCGCAGACAATAGGGACATTTTTCGGCAAACCAAAGCAACAACGCAGAGAGCCGCCCGCTATTTTGGGAGCTCATATGCTCCAAGGCAAATGTCATTTGTGTGTGTAACATCCATTTAGGGAGCCGCGTAATGAAGTCGTGCATCATGAGGAGGGACCAGCTCACTTAGCAACCTTGCCGCGTGTGACGTCTGGTGCTCCTCTGCAGGACGGGATTGCTCCTTCGGCAGCCGCAGAACAAGAAACGCTGCTCGCAGCTGCCGGGAGAGGCGCTTTGGACTGCGAGCAGCTCCCACCAACACCCAGCTCCCGAGCTGGGATTGTGCCTCTGTGTTTGGATCCTGCCCCTCGCAGCGTCTTTTAGGGGTGGAAGAAGCTGAGGCAGGGTGGGGGGACAGAGCCCTTTAGGTTTTTGGGCTGAAAGGGAGAGCTGCCGTCTCAATTTCCTCCATAGGGAGCTTCCCCCTGGCTGGATGTGCGGGTGCCCTGATGTGCTCGTTGTACTGGGCATACTGGGGGCTCTGGGCACAGCCTGGCAGCAGGGAGGGAGAGGGATGAGGGAGAGGATGGCTGTCTCGCACGGCGGGAATGTCTGTCCCGGCTCTCTCCAGGTTTCCGGATGATGAGCAATTACAGGGGAGATTTACAGCAGATTAAGTCAGAAGGCAAAGTCCATTATCTGCCCAGATGAGCTCCAAAGGCAGAGGCCGTGTGGAACGGGAAGTGGGGCGCTTTAACCCTCATCCCTCTGGACACCGCCGGCTCTCGGAAGGACTCTGCTCCCCTGGGAACATGCAGGGATGCAGGGATGGCGGCATCAGGACCACAGCAGGTCCCTTCCCACAGTAATGGGATTTTGGTGCCCGAATTTGCCCTAATTCCCTTAGGGAACGCATGGCACTGGCTGTTGCCTGTAGGAGACCTGCTACACGCTCCCGTTGGAGCCGCCTCTTCCCGGCCACAGGGTCAAGCTGAGCTGCAGATGCTGAGGCCGTGGGGATGCATTTTAGCAGAAAGATGCTTTTGAGGTCACTGAGGGTTTATTCACTGTGCTCTCTGACGTGTAAATCTCTCTGAGAATAGTCCCTGTTCCCCCGGGGAAGGCTGTTCTGGCGGGGCTGCAGCCACCCGTGTGGATGTGCCCACTGACCCACTCTGGAAAGCCCCTGCAGCCACTCCCCTGGGCAGTGGCCTCACTGGAACCACATTCCCTCAGCTGTGAAATGAAGGCAATTTACTGGTCTGCTTTACAAGGGCACAGAGAGGGAAGATTAACTGTTTGGCATATGGGGCTGCAGATAGAATGGGTTATGATCCTGCAAATCTTTCTGTTCTGCTGTTAGCAAGGCTCTGCTGGGATCGTGGGCTCCTTTCCCCCAGCCTCGCTCTGGGCCAGGTGGCCACGGATTTGGGTGCTGGTAAAGTGCAGATCCAGCAGCCTGGGGACAGCACAACCGGTGGCTCTGGTGACCTCAGGCCCGACATGCAAAGGGCAGCTCAGTCCCCAGCACCTCGTGTGGGGCTCTGACGCAGCTGGAGGCACCGGCTGTGACACAGACCTTCGGTGTAAGGATTAAACTTGACACTTAGAGCCTGAAAATCTGCTTAAGGGAAAGCTGACACAAACCTCAGTGCTGCCAGGACGTGAGCTGTGGAGCAGGGTCAGAGCTCTCCCTGCACTCTGGCTGATCCAGCAGCTGTTACCCACAGGGGTGTTCCATACATCCCACAGCCCACGAGGGAAAAATCCTGGTGTGGAATGGTATCAGGGGCCTGCAGCAGATGTCCCTGCCATGCCAGCCTATCTACAGCTCCCAGCCCTTCCCCACAGCAGGGGTGTCCCCCCCCCAGTGGCTTTGCCTCCTCACTCCCTGAGGACGCAGGACTGGAGCCCCACCACACAATCCTGCTCCCCACTGTGAATTCCCAAAAAATCCCCTGTGCCCTGTCACCAGCACCAGTCTCTTGGCATCCACGCAGGAAGCTGTGTCCCCCCTTTGCTGGCCCTTCAGCTTGCTGGGGTGCTCCTTTCACTTGTTCTGGGCCAGTCCTGGAGATTTTTGCAGAAGCATCAGGAATTCAGTGGGAGAGGGGGCACCCAGCATGCTTTCCCATGTTTTTGGGCACAGCACAGCTCCTCTGGGACCTGGGTGCTACTGATACTGAAGTGAGTCGTCACTGTTATCTCCCACTGAGCTGCAGAAGGCAGTAATGAAGGCTGCTGAGCACGCACTTCTTCCTAAATTACCTCATTTATTCAGGGAATCAGATGCCGCAGTCTTTCATGGCTTCTTGCAAGGCTCGGATCTTGTGGGATGCAAGGCTATTAATAGGACCCAATCTTTCCCCTTCTTCTTCTCCAGGCTAAAGGCAGAAGAATTCAAACAAGGGCCCCTTTGATGTGACAGAAGTACAAATAAACCCCGTGCCATTTCGCTCGCAAGCAGGCAGTGCACTCCCATGTTTCTGCTGGGTCTGCCTGTATGAGGGCTGGACCAGCAGCTCCTGGGTGCTCCAGGGCCAAGCAGCCAAGTTGGAGAAGCAGCTTGTGGTGCCCCTTTCAGCTGTCACTGCCCCTGTCTGCGGTGACATCAGGCGCCCAGGGCCAGTGCTGAGACCAGACGGGTGAGATGGGATCTGGGCGAATGACCAGCCAGGGCAGCAAACGCCAATTTGTGTGCAAACACACTCGGAGCACAAAGAGCCAGAGAAGAGAAATAACTAGAAAGCATTTCTCACACAACCAGACTTGTTTCCAAGGAGCAGAGACAGCCTCTCCGGTGCTCTGGGGGGATTTCAGCCCTGCACCCTCCTGCCACTGACCCCCTCCCACTGTACCTGGTCTGGCTTTGCTGTGGCTGGAGTGGCTGGAGCTGGAGCTCTGAGCCCTCCCAGCATTGACCCTGTCCTGATCCACCCCTGTGATGGGCAGCAGAACCTTCCAGGAGAGGAAGGCTCTAGTTTCCAGCACTGCACAATTCACCTTCCGTAAGTGATAGAATCTGAATTACCTCCTGCCATTTCAATATCTGCACAGTTGTTGGTTTTTCTCCTTCTGTCCCCCAGAATTTATAGCTAAATTAGGCAATTATTGATTTTTCCCCCCCCTTTTATCAAGTTACATTCAAGCCAGCCTATGGAACAGCAAATGCTCGATGAGTCCCTCTTGACATCTGTCTGATCAATCCGTGCAGGGAAAATGGTCCTGCAGTGCCTGATTCCACCACAGTGCTGAACAGGGACACTTTGACTCTTTGTGGGGCTTTTTAGACATTTGCTGTTCCAGTTCTCATTGGGTTTATTTGCTTTAGCTTGTACCAACACACTCTCCTGTTTTTAAATCAGGGAAGATGGGTCAATTCTGAGCTGGGCATGGGATGTCACAGGCTTGGGGACATGGGGAAGGTGCCCTGTGACCCAGGAGTGGGGGGGCCTGTGAGGGTTACTGCCTCACTACCCCCAGTTTTCACTGGGGTTCCCCAGTTCCCCCTCTAAGCCCCATGGGCAGGGCTGGAATGAGCCCCTCTAGCAAGGACTGAGCGAGATGCCATGTCCATGTCACGACTGAGCTGTAAGAACAACCATAGGTGGAGATTCATGTGTGAAAATGGCTCAAACTTCCCTGCCCCTCCTGCAGAGGAGCCCAGGTGGGTGCACTGGGGATGTACCAGGTGATGCTGCTTAAGGAGCAGAACCAGGGCTGGGTGCTAATGCAGGTCCCTGGCTCTCCCTTCTGCAGTGGCTATTTCATCTCTCCAATGTCACTCCCTGTGCCTCCCCGAGTCACCTGGGATGGTTTTGGTGTGGAAATGGTGGCTCTGTGACCCAGCTTTGTCCTGATGCTGCTCCTGTGCTTTTCAAGCTTGCCCTGCCCAGGTGAGGGGGTGATGCTTCTTTACTTATCCGTGTGCAACGGAGGGAGGGAAGCTGTGACATCAGTGATGTCCCTGTGTGTGCTGCCAAGGGGTCACAGCGAGGGCTCCGGGCTGCAGCTGGCAAGGCACAGCCTGGGGTGGGAGGCAGCACCAGGACATTGCTGTGTGCCATGTCAGGGGAAGAAAATGTGCAGAGGAAAATGTCAGTAGGGTATTTTTATTACATGGTGAGAGGGATGGTGTGATGCAATTGCAAACGGGAGGCCCCGGTCTTCTCGTGCCTGTGTTTTCTCATGCAAGACTTTATAGATGTTGCATGACTTTCAACTCTGCTCTTATCTCTGCCCCCAGAGGACATAATTATTGCTAGTCTGACTATGCCAGTACAAATGTTTGATGGTGAATAATATTTTTGAGAACTGAATTGCCACTTGTTTCCTAATTAAAACCCAACCTCCTCACCATGTCAGCTATTTGCAAAAGGGAACATGATGATGATAAGCTACACTGAGGCTTTACCTGTTCGAGGTGGCTGAAGTGCCTTTATTAAGAGTATTCAGAAGCAAGCTGGAGGAATCCACAGAGATGCAGAGGAGCCACCCTGCTTCTCCAGGAGGCCAGAGCTGTGGAGCTCCCACCACCCTGAGACTTGGGGTGCCAAATCCAAGGGCACTGCAAGGGCAGAGGCTGCCTTCTGTAAAACTGCTCCTTCTGGCACAGACAGGGAATAAAAGCAGCAGCAGCCGTGGCCATTATTCAGTCTATTTGTTTCCCACATTGCCTCTCACCATTTATTAGCGCAGCACTGAGGAGATGGGATGTGACCACAGCCTGGGTGCGGATGCTGCAGAGGAATGAACGCCTGTGGGGTTGGCATGGATGTGCCACTGGAGGGGAGAGGGGCCAAAGCCACCCCAGGGCCTGGCACAGTGCAGAATCTGACAGGCAGAGGGGATGGAGTGAGGCTGTTTCTTTGGGATGCTGGAGCACTGGGGCTGTGGGATGGGGAGTGCTGGCATTGTCCTGCTTTTCCCAGGAATGGTTTGTATTTCCTCCTGTCCCACTGGCCTCCAGGCAATGCAGCATTGCTGCCTGATGAATCCTCACACAACCTCATTAAGCAGGAGCTCCTTCTGCTTCCTGCAGGTAACTCTGCTTCTACCTGCTTCCCCTCCAGGTAACTCTGTGCTCAGGAGCTACTTGGGAACATTGAGGTGAGTGTGGGGAAAGGAGTTCTGCCCTCTCCCCTTCAGTCAGGCACCCCAAAAGTACAGCCAGAACTGCAGGAAAACCTAACCTCTCTATAAACAAGCCACAGAGAGTCAGATTCCCATGGGGATCCATCACGAATAGATTATTCTCCACCAGTGCTGCCAAGAAGGAGCAAATAATTTGCCCTCTCCCTAGAGAGCAGCAGCTCATGGAGGGAACTGAGCTAAATGCTCCTTAATGCTCTTAATCTCCACCTATGTGCATTTCTGGCAGTGTATCAGAAATATTAGTAAAAATCGTATTAAAAATAATATTTAATGATCTTTTGTGTGAACATTCCCCTGGAGAGATGTTGCTGGCATCAGCACAGAGCAGAGATCTTATTTGATATGGGATTTGGCACAGCTTGGAGGGCAACAGGACGGATGTGGTTCCGTCCTGGGTAATGTGTTGCAGCATTATCTTGATGGGATGGTGTCAGTGTGGGATGCACTAATAAATCTACAACAGCCTCGTAGCTCTCTGTAATATCATCTGTCACGCTGTGAAGCAGAGCAGGGCAAAATTAAACATTTAAATCTCACACAGATGGTAGGAGGAACGCGCTCCTCAGAAGGAAGGAGCAGCAGAGGGGAGGTTGGTTTCCTGGCTCCGCAGTGGATGCAGAGCCTGCAGCCCAGCCAGGCCCTGAGACACGCTTAAATTGATTGAGCAGTATCCACAGAAATGTCAGGAGATACTTAAATGCACTCAGAGTGTATCGTGTTCTGACCTCTGCTAACCCTGGCATCGATTATCTCTGGGTTTCCTTTACCTGGGGAAATCCCCAGAGCACTGTTTATAAACATTCACAAACACCAAGCCCAACCCAGGAGGCACAAAACAACACAAGAACAACGCAAACACTCGGCCCGGGATACAGCACAGGCTAAGGAGAGCTGCAGGCTTGCGCTTGGGGGATTAAACTTCCCTGAAAAGGAGGAGGCTGGCACTGCCTGTTCTGCTCGCTTCGGGAAAAAAATCAGGTTTTATTCCCTCTGTTATTAAAGAATACCCGTCCCAGTGACCTTTAAAATATCTGAATATAACACTGAAAAATGCACGTGTTTTACACGCTGCTAGAGGCGAGCATGAACAGCCTGATGTGGGCTGCCTCCCCAGCCAGGGCCTGGGTGGCTGTGGGGACGTGCCACCACCTCTGACCACACTGCAGTCACATTTGGAAAATCAGCAGTGCAGAAAACACCTCTGCATATCACCCACCACCACCCTGGTGGCTGCTGCTGCTGCTGCCACACCTGCACCAAAAGCAGAAAGAAGAGAACAAGTTCCTTAAGCTGGACCTCACCAGACCTCACTTCCTTGAAACTGTCACCAGGAATGTCTTTGATGTCCACACAACAATAATATCCAGCTAAAAACGGTGAAAATGTGGCACAGGAATAAACAGGAGAGCATTAGGAATCCTAAGGGGCATCTTGGTGGCCGCTTTTGCTGTCACCACCACTGCAAAGCCATTTGAATATCTGAACAAACACAGGGCTCTCCTTAGTGGGGTGATGGTTTCTGTTTGCTTGGGGTGTTTAGCAACACCCTCAGGTCAAACCCTCCCCGTGTGCTGCTGCTTCTGCACAGCCACATTTCAGAAAATGAAACTTGGCTTTTTCTCTGGAAATACGGCAAGACTTGGGCAGAGGGGCTGCAGAAACCAAAACTGGGGAGTCCCCTGGGAAGAGCCAGCACAAGGCACGTGTCCAGTCACATCACCAGGCTGAGGATGTGGTGAGAGGAATTTCTCTGCCATCACACCCCTGCAAATGGAGAGCCCTGGAAAAGGCTCTGGAAGAAGCCTTGGAGTGGGAGCCCCAGCAGCCACAGGAACCAGCCCAGAGGATTTCAGGAGATAAAAATGCCCCTTTCCATGTTGTAGCTTGGATCAGTGAACCATTTAAGCAGGGCTGGTGGGATATTTTACCCTGAACGTCCAGGAGAGATGTGCCCTACATCTTCCTCTGCTTCCTTCCACACTTGCTTGGACACCCTGATCCTCAGCTCGGCTCTGGGGCCATTGGTGGAGGAGAAACATTCCCCAGTGGATCTGTTCCGGTGGAAAGTGTTGGCTTAAATTAACATTTTCAACAAAAAGCAGGTTCTCAGACGGTTCATAATGAGGCACATGGTGAAATCCTCCCAGCTGTATACTCTACCTCGCTTTAATCAGATCATTAACTTTCATAAAGATGTAGGCAGGAGGAGTGGCGGCACTTGAAAAGAGCTCAAAACACGCTGAGTTTCAAACTTCAGACTTGTCATTGACTTAGCCTTTCATTGAGCCAATTATTTATGACATATTTGACGAAATTCAGAAAAGAAAGCACTTGAAATCTGCATATCTGCTTGGCTGCAGTGGAGCTACTACTACTTGAAGGAGGAACACGAGCAGGGGGCTGTGCTCGCAGCCCGAGGACACCTGTGTGCCTTGTTTTGCATCATTATTTGCCAGCAAGCGGCTCAGCGAGCAACGATGGGCTGTGACACAGATGCATTTATTTGTATCCTGTTTTCGTTATGCACGCTCTTTAATAAATGATGAGGAAATTAATTCCGAGTTTATGCGCCCAACTGGGTGCTGAGGCTCGCAGGCAGCTCAGCGCTCGGCGGCTGGAGTTGGCTCTGGTGTTCCCCTGTGTGGAACCGTGGAATCCCCACAGTAGTTTGGGCTGCAAAAACCTTAAATTCCCCCGTCCCACCCCTTGCCACGGGCAGGGACACCTTTCCACTCTCCCACAAACCTGGCCTCGGGCACTTCCAGGGATCCAGGGGCAGCTTTTCGGGGCGCTCTGTCCCTCACGTCACAACGCGCCCCCNACCGGCGGAGCCGCCGCCGCCGCCCGCCGCCAACCCCCGCCCCGGGGGCGGCTGCCCCGGCGGAGCCTCCATCTGCAGCCCGGCGGCGGAGCGGGAACATGGCGGACCTGGAGGCGGTGCTGGCCGATGTCAGCTACCTGATGGCGATGGAGAAGAGCAAGAGCACCCCGGCGGCCAGGGCTAGCAAGAAGATCACCCTGCCCGAGCCCAGGTACCGCCCGCCCCGCCGCGGCCCCGGCCCGGCCCCCGGCGCCCTCCCCGGGCCGGACATAACGGTCCGGCCGTGCCGCGGCCTCCGCCGGCACCGGGTCCGGCCTTGGCGAGCGCGGGGCCGGCTGGGTGTGCTGGATGTACTGGCTGTGTTGGGTTTGCGTGTGTTTATTTGGCACAACTTGTGCGGGGTCCCTCGGCGGGTGAAGGGGGGACGCTGGTCCCCCGCAGCTCGGAGGGGTTTATGGATCCCCAGCCCGGTGCTCCGTCCGCCGGGTGAGGAATTGCCTTTGCAAAGCACCGAGCCGCTCTGGCCGTGCCGCTCTGCAGAGCGATTTTTTGGTGATGCTTCATGGGGTTTGACAGGGGATGCGGGAGGAGGACGGGGCCGGAGCTCGCCCTTAGCAGGCAGCTCACGGAGCAGAGGTGCTGGTGCAGGTCTGGGCTCCATCGCCCCGACCTTCCCCGGTCCCACCGCGGGAGCAGAAGGGTGCCCTGGCACAGCCCAGGTTGTTTGCTTGGGGCTTGGTGCTAAAAGCAGCTTTTCTTCTGCTAAAACAGCTTTTTCCCGTGGTTATGTGTTTGTTATAAAATCACCTGAGCATCGCTTATTTATTGCTGAAATTAAAACCGAGCTTTTCCTTTTTTTCATCGCTCTGTGTGCGTGTGTATATATATATATATATAATGTAGATTCAGCTAGCAAACAAAATACTGCAACAGGAAAAATCTAAACCAAATTTTACTGCAGAATGTGTAGGCAGTTTGGAAGCCTGCTGGTGGCCTAGCCTAGCTGTCTGCTGTGAGCCGGGGATCGCTGGAGCTCTCTTCCCACTTCTTCCCTCGTTTTCCTGCCTTTCTACTGGAATGCTGGGAGGCTGCAGAGCAGGGAGAGGTGAAGGGTGCCCAGCCCATGTTTATCCCCCTTGCTGGGGCATTGAGACGTCGGGTGATGAAGTTTGGCTGTTGTGTTTAAAATCTGGTTGAGGATGGTGTTACAGGACAGACAGAGGTGTCTGCTTTTTTCTTGGTATATGTTTACACTTCAAAAACAGCACAGTATCCGTGAAATTCCTCCTGCCCTGCTAGCCCAAAGTGCAGCTTTTCTGGGGTGCTGGTGGCTTCATGTGTCTCAGTGCTCTGGTGATGTCAGTGCTGTCCTCGGTGTGCGGCGGTGCTGCTCCCTGTTCCCAGAAGGTTCACCTGTTTACCTGTGGGCTGGTGAAAGGTGGGATGTGGAGGCTTGCAGGGCAGGAGGAGCCCTTCCAACACCATGAGAAATACCAGCACGGTTGGTGCTTGTGGAGAGGCTCAGAGCTGCTGCCTGCACCGACATCCCTCGTGCCCGAACCTCGTAGCAAGCACAGCACGAGGCCTGAGGAACCTGCTGTGCTTTGCTCTTTGCTCTCATACCTGCTCCAGGATTTACGTGGTGCCAATGTTTGGGTGGTTTCCCTGAGCTGGGAGAGATGGTTCACCTGCTCCACAAGGTGGGAAAGGCAGCCAGGTGCCAGAGGAAGTTCTGCAGAGTAGGAGGGAAAGTGAAAGGATCGGTGGCCAAAGTGCCTTGCTCCAGTGGGAGAACCTGTTGGCATGAGATATTAAAGCAAAAGCATGGCTTGCCATCCTCCCTGTGGTGCTCTGCAGGAGGTGAGAAGCCTTCAGTGAGGATGAGGTTGGTACTGTCAGACAGGGACGTGCCAGCCCTTGGCACAGCAGCGGAAGGAAGCACAGACATAACCCAGAAGAGGGACTTACCTCAGCCCGGGACCACAAACGGCTCTAGGGTGCCTGAAATGACTGAACCTCTGAGCTTCTAACTGAAACCAGGGATTTCCTCATACACTAGGAAATTGTGACCGTTTTTCTGGTGTCAGATATCTTTGTGCTGGTTTTTTTGATCCCTCTCATTAGGGCAGACATGGTGTGCTGGCTATACTGAAATGTTCTGTATCGCTGGCAAAGTGATTCATTTAAAATGACATAGATCTGCTGGTTAAAGGCAGGTTGATATAGTAACAGTAAAAAAATACAACGCACAGAGTCCTCTCTTGTTTGAAATCAAACAATTTTTCCAGATATTAATTATTTCTGTGTGTGTGAGCAGCTCCTTGGAGGAGCAGGAGCTCGGCTCTGTAATGTTGGGTGTGCAGCCATCCCTGCTGTCAGTCCTGGCTGTCACTGGCACAGAGAGCAGGAAGGTCACTGGAATATCACATCCATGCTTGAGAATAAATGTCCCTGCATTATTGCAGCACTCTGCTCATAGGAATGTGTTGGTTTGTCTCTGGTGGGCAACCACAGCCCAGGGACGGGGTCCTGTGCACTGACATTATCTCCTCTTGAAATATTACAAAGGTTCTACCCCTTGTCTCCTTGCTGGAGCCCAGTACACCTGTCGGCACCCTTTTATCTTTCCCAGATAAGGCTGAGGCTAAATGAAGCAAATGAGTTTACTGTAATGCAAATTTGAGGGGGCTTCCTGTTTACAGGGAAATAGCTGTAGTGCCGGCAGAATGAATTCCAAGGCTGCAGGCCAAGGCTTAGCAGCAAATAAACTATGAGGGTGAAGAGTTTATTGGCCGTAGGGCTGATTATTGCTGAGTTTTTGTGAATTATCCTCGGACCGGTTTTGTCCTGAAATTAAGTATCGCAGTTTGAGGAGGAAGGACAGAAAACACTAAGGAGCCGGGAGTGCCTAAGGAAGAGGATTAGTGTGTTTTTGGTTTTTTTAAGCACCAAAACAAAACAACCCTTCTTCCATCCTCTGTCATCTGCTTTTCCTTCCCTTCTGCATTTCCTCCTTTCGTTCCTAAGAGCCTTGCCAAGAGCTGTGAGAGCTGTGGTATCTTTCTGTTGTACATTGTTTCCTAAAAGCCTGTTTTTCAGGGAGATTCGCATGGGTGGGCAGAAAGGCTGTCAGAGGCAGAATATCCTGCTGAAATCAGGCCTGGAATGGGAAGGAAGTCAGCCCTGTGGAAATATGAGCAAATGTGAAACCTAAATCTTATTCTGCAGCATTGTTCTCAAACATCTTAAGTTTTGGTGGGAGAGGAGTAAATTAACTGCACTCTGAATTTTTTTGGCTCTTCAGCAGGCTGCTGAGGTTTTTTACTTTTCCATGTAAATTTTGCATTTCCCTTATTTTGGTCAAAGGGAGTGGAAGAGCACTAAAGAACAGCTGTTTTTATTTGCCAGCAGCTTGTTCTAGTTTGACTAAAAGATTTGCGTAATGTGAAGCTGAGAAAAATGGTCCAAGAAATCAGGTAACAAATGAGAGAGGGTTCAGGGCTTGCAGAAGCCTCTTGTGTGCGCCACTGGAAAATTGACATTAAACCTTCCTTACTATAAACATCACGTAAGCTTTGGGTGCTTTTGGTGTACAAATACCACGGGCATGGTAACAAAACACAGCATCCATCTGTCCAGGCTTCTCTCCCTGAGCCTGTAGATATTTCTCATCTCATCTCATCTTTCCTTTTCTAACCTGCTTTCACTAATTACCTCTGTTTCAAGTTAATTCTGATTTTTCTTCCAATCTTTTTCTTAGGTCTCCTGTGTTCCTCTGAGTCTTGTTCTGCCAGGGGAAAAAGGAGCATCTTGCAGTCACTTTTTTCTTAAAAATCATGCTTTTAACATGACGTTTTTCCCCAGTTATCATCCCATCTTCACTTTTGGGGGTGAATTCTGGCCCCTGGTACCCAGCTGTTTCTTGTAGGGTGGTTGATGTGCCCTTTGCTTTCTTACCCAGTATTCAAACTGGCTTGTTAAAACTCTGATTGAGGGTTGTTGAAAACACAGAGGTTGATTTGCCTTCCCAATTATATGTGATTTCTTTTCCTCCTCTGTTGGTGCTGAATATTGTTGAAATCCAAGCAACATCTCCTACTCAGGGTTAAGCATCATTGCTCTGTTCTCTCTTGCTTCTGATTTTGTAATTCTGTGCACTTGGCTTTACTTTGCTCTTTCTGTGGATTTCAGTTCTTGCTTTGAGGTTCCCTTCAGGGATTTCTTGCACCTTGTGAAACTTCTGTAAGTCTCCAAGTTGCAGGCTCACATTCCCCTGTCTCTGCTGTCAGTCTGGGTGATTTTGGTGGTGTTTTCTCTGGCATTGTTTAACGCCTCCGTGTTGTGTTTATTCATTTACCGTGCTGTCTCTGGGAAAATTTTTCTGACAATTGCTTGTGTAATTTTCATTTTTGTTGCTATTCCGCCCTGTGTCTCTCTAGGTGCTTCTTTGTTGCTGCAAGAAAACTTTACAGTTTTGGGCACCTTCCTGGGCAGCCCCTTCCAATCAATGCCCGACAACCTTTTATATGAAGAAATTCTTCCTGATGTCCAAAATCTGAAGCTTAAATGAATAAACTGAAGCTTGTCTTGCTATCTAGAAGTGCTAATGTGAAAAAGCACATGTGAGAGTTCCTTGGAAACTGCTTGGGGAAGGGGAAAGGCTTGCTTTTTTCTGAGCTAACAGTACAAGAAAGGCTGATCACTTGTGTTTTTTGGTGGATTGGTTCAGGGTGAGACAGAGTAGTGAAATTTTGATTGGAAATTCAGCCTCCCTGCTTTGCCATCAGCAGAAGTGTGTGGTTGTGAAGGCAGTAAGAAATGGCTCTCTCAAAATAATTGGGTGTGCATACAGAATGCTGGGGCTGCTGTCAACGTGTACTTGCTTTGTATCTCAAGTCAGCTTTGTACTACAGCACTTTCTTGGGAAGAATGCGTGCCTGGGGATGGATTCTGGCCTGTCAGTGTAGGAGGCTGTGTGGGAGGGCTCCTGCTTGCTGTGGGTGCTGCTCTTGGCTCTGTTTGGGTGCTCCCCGTCTCTCTTGGGAATGCAGTTTTTACTCTACCTGCAATGTCCCATACCCTGATAACACACAGGCCTCTACAGGAGAGCACAGGAGGGTGAAAGTCCTTTGCAGAGCTTTAAGAGACAAGGAATGAGAGTCTGGATGAAGGACAGCTTGTTCTTATCTGTGTTGTACAGACCAGGAGCCAGTTAGAAAATACCTGGTGTACCTTTGTTCACATGTAGCACCTTGGGCAGGTGCAGGAGTTGAAGCTGAATTTTCTGAGCCTCAGTGGAGGCCCTCGAATGTCTCAGCTCCTGAGCATCTGGTGCTTGGAGCATCTCTGTGCACACAGGAAGGAGAGATCTGGCCTTCAGAGAGATGCTCCAATTACTTCTCCCTGGGGATGCTGTAGGATTGCAGCATAGACCTTCCCTCGGGGGTCATTACCTTAAGTAAGAAAAAAGGTAAATCACAGTGGTCTGGGGGGAGATTAGTGTGCAGCCTTCTGTTCCTGGGCTAAAAACAGAGGGATGATTCTAGGTGTGTTTTTGGGGAAAGCTTCTGAAATGTGATTTTGTGTTACAGATGTGAAGCACTTGTTTGATCCGGTGCCTGGTGCAGGTGGGCTGCAGGTGCTGTGGGACCTGCCAGATGTTTTTTTTCAGTAAAATGAATGAATTTTATAGCTCTTACTCTTTTTATAGCTGATGGCTTTTCAGTGCCCAGACCTTCCTGTGTGAAATGCTTTCAGCCAACACTGAAGCTATAACATCAGGACACGAGCGTGTGCAGCCCTCGGTTTCTGTTCTGGTGAAATCATGTGGAATGGCCTGGTTTAATCTTCTTATCAATAATAGCTTTATTTTGTTGGTAATTAATAAAATTAGTAAAAAGCCTATCAGGAGCCGTCAGGTCCAGGTGCATAAACCAAATAACAGAATTTAATTGAACTAAATTGGTGCAAAAGCAGCACTTTCTAGCTTAGAAAATACAGCTGTTTTCCACAGGAGCTTCACCCCATACTTATCCAAAAAAATCATTGCAATACTGACTAAACACCTATATAAATACGCCTTGAAGAAATAAATAACAATTTTTGAAAGCATTTGAGGGATCATAGAGCCCCTTCCAGCGTGCCAGGAATTTATCCTGTCAGCTTGTGCCGTGTCCTGTTGAGGAGGGAGCCGGGGAAAGGGCGGATTTCTCGGGATCTGGTGGAGCTGTGTAGATCAAAGCCATCATTAGGGATCGAGTCTGGGATGTGTGACAGCAGACGGGCACCAGCTGCACTCCCAGCTCCTGCAGCCTCACTGGGATCTCAGCATGGGAGCTGGGAATTGCTGGGTGCTCGGGGGACTTCTACCTCTGCTCAAGGTGCACATGGGGAAAGAGCTCCCGGCAGTTTCTCCATCCTCCCGGGAAATCAGAAAGCTCCAGGGAACCCAATGAAGCACTCAGTGCTTCAGCCCTTGGAGAATGACACCCGTGTCCCGAGGGGAGTGCAGAATGAGCCTCTGCGTGACAGATTTGGGGCTTGGCTGCTGTTGTTTGTTGTGTTTTCTGCCTCAATTTCAGCAGGGAAAATGAGCTCTGTGAAATTGAGCTTTAGGTTGAGGAGAGGGGCGGTGGGTCCAGGAAATGGGGTGGATGCAGAGGATGGTGGTGAATGGAGTTAGATGCAGTTGACACCCAGAGGAAATGGCCTCAGGTTGCACCAGGGGAGGTTTTGGTGGATGTTTAGGAAAATTCCTTCATGGAAGAGACTGTCCAGCTCTGCCAAGGGCAGTGGTGGAGTCTCCATCCCTGCAGGGATTTAAAAGCCATGTGGATGTGGCACTTGGGGGCAAGGGTCAGTGGTGGCCTTGGCATTGCTGTGGGACCAGTTGGTCTTGATGGTCTCTGAGGGCTTTACTAACCTAAACAATCCCATAACTTAATTAAAAGAAGATAAATCATATGTGGATGTTTTACTCTTGATGTCTCAAGTAGGGATGGCTGGAACAGCCATGGGAGTGGGACACAGCTTTGAGAATTCCTTTTTGAGCCTTCTCATCATTTAATGTTGTTTTTCAGTCTCCAGTCTGGCTCCTCCATTTCTTTCTATCCTCTTCTGTTCATTTTCATGTTTGAAGCAATTCTGTGTTGTGCATCAGTCCTCTGATTTTTTTATTAAGGGTTTTGATATTTTGTTTTTTTTACCTGAGATCTTCCTAATTGTTCAAAAAAACAGGAACATTCCATTAGTTTTAACTTGTTGTTTAAAAGAGCTTTGAAAGATCTGATTCTTAGGCCAAATATTTAATCCCAGTTTTCACTTTTGATCAATCTTGCCTTGCTAAACCTTTTAAATGCACTTGTACAAAGAGAAAAAAACAACCCACTTTCAGCTGTGGTGGCTCTGGGCCATTCTGCCAGTGCTTTGAATTATACTTGTTGACCCTGTCATGCTTGTAGTTCAGAGGCCTTTGGGGCAGGATCTTTGGTCCAATTTTAGCAACTTTATGATGGATTTGGATAGTGGAAATAAACATTTAAAATCTCTGTAAAATTGCATCCTGAGCCTATAAATGAATAAATAAATCAGAGGCGTTCGTCAGTGTTGGCTGTAGTTCTTGGTCTCTCAGTCAAGGTTTATACTTGCTACTTGCAAAGAAAGTTCTAAACATTTGAGATTGAGAAAGATTAGAAAAAATTGGCACGTCTTCAGTAATTTTGTGTTTGTTTAAAAAAATGTAGTTTATGACTGGCGAATGCCTTAATTGCAGTCAGAGCGAGGAGATGTGATTTTGCTCTGATTTCCCTTTCTTGTGATTTCTCAGCAGCAGCAATCTGGTGGAAGGGCAAGTCCTTGACACTGCAATTTGGTGTAATTATTCCTGAAAAATTCATGTACTTAGAGGCTTTTATATTAGTTTCAGATTTCAGTGCTGATAATGCCTCAAGGATCTTGGGGCTGTTTTTTTGTGGAGTTGGAGCTGCACAGCTCCTGCTTCTGGCTGCCTCCTTGTAAACTTTCTCCATTAAAATAATTTGCATAAGTGAAGCTGCTGATGCAGGGACGGGAGGGGGGTGTGGGCAGGTGTTGCTGAGCTCTAATCCCTTCCATCCCACAGGGCTCTGGGGTGAAATATGTTGCTAATCACTCGCGACAGTTCTAAGAGCATTAGTTCAGTGAAATGGCTTGGTGTGAACTTCAGGGGGTGTGAAGGTGCAAAATGGGCCAGAAATGGGTGAAGTTGGGCCAGAAAGTGGCAGAGTCCTGTGGAGGTGAGGTGTGGTTGTGGTGTGATGTGTTTATGGAGAGAAATCAGAATTTGGGGTCACTTTGTCCTCTGGTGAGCATGTGCACTAATTAATAACTGACTCACCGAAGGATTTGCATTGGGAAAGATCTTCAAGATTGAGTGTGATTCTGTGACTTTACAAGTAATAGATAAATATATCAGTTTAGATGGTGTAATGATCTTTTCTGACTTTCTGTGCCCCATGAACTGCTGGACCACAGTGGCCACGTGTGAAGCAGCTTTTACAGCATTGAGAGCAGAGTCATTTGGAGAAGTGTTGACTTCTGCTGAACTTTGAGCTGAGTGCAATTGGGGAGGAAGCAGAATGAAATGGGTTTGGTGGTTTATGAGTGTTCGGTGTTTATTCCCCCTGACAGAGGAATAAATGAAGGTGGCTGTGATGTGGAGATGGGATTTTGGGAGTGCAGAGAGGGGACAGGCACTGCTAAACCTTGGCAGTCAAAGCACTGGCCATGGAGCTGATGAATATCTGGCATTTTCTTGAAATAATTATTAATTTGGTCGTGCCAGGAGCCATCAGGAACACAGCAGTGTGCTGTTGGATACAGAAGCCACATGTGGCAGAGAGATGGTACCTGCTCTAATGCAAAGAGAAGGTAAAAATAAATCCAGCTTTATTTTGCAGAGATCTGAGCAGATAAAGTTTATGACCTGCTCTTGACAACACAGGAAATGTTGGTAGAGTTAAATCCTGAACTAAGCTCTTCTCAGTCTCTGTGAAGCTGCTGTTTCATTCTTATTTTGTTTTTCTGTTCTCCTGTTTCTGTTTCTGCCTATTGGAGAATATATTAGTGACTGGATCTGCTCATTTTTAATGCAGGTGTGGTTCTTTAATGCTGGCCATTGTTTTTCCAAACTGTGGCGTGCATGTGTGTACCTGTACACCAGATAACATCCCACAAATCTGAACTCTTACTGATTTACAAGAAAAAAATCTTCTGCTCTGATCATAGATAATTCAAAGCTCCTTTTATGATCCAGTAGTAGGAAGGCCAGTAGTAAGGAGCTTCTTGACCTAGTTCCCATAGTAGGAGTATTGTGTATATGGATACACCCCATTGCCTCATTCTGTGCCCTTTCCTTTTCTGGGGTGTGAACTGCTTTCAGAAGAACTTCAGGGACAAAATCTGTGTGAAATGAATAGCAGAACTTTTATAGAATTGTGGAATAGTTTGGGTAGAAAGGACCTTAAAGCCCATCCAGTGCCACCCCTTGCCATGGGCAAGGCACCTTCCACTATCCCGGGTTCCTCCAAAGCCCTGTCCAGCCTAGCCTTGGACACTTCCAGGGATCCAGGGGCAGCCACAGCTTCTCTGGGCAACCTGTGCCAGGGCCTCAGCACTCTCACAGAGAAGAAATATTTCCTAATATCTAATTTAAACCTCCTCTTGGCCGGTTTGAAATCATTCCCCCTTGTCCTGTTGCTACATGCTCTTGGAAAAAGTCCCTCTCCATCTTTCTTGGAAGTATCAGAACGAGTGCTGTGTGTTTTCCTCTCCTTGAAATCCTGGTTTGGGCATATTCCCACATCTGTTGGGGTTGTGCTCTGGCTGCCCTATGGACAGTTCCTCAGTTCCAGTGGCCATCCTTGGGCACACACACTCAGACACCCAGCAGAAGTTTAATTTCTCCTGCTTGGCATGCTTTTCCTTGGAGTTGCAGGCTGTCCCTGCTCTGTTCCGGGGGAACAGCAGGAGTGGCTGTTGTTGTCCAGTGCTGCAGCCAAGGACAAGTCCTGGCTTTGGCTGAGCTCCTCTCCAAGGCTCCTTCTGGTTTGCTGCTCCTGCTGGAACTCGTCTGAGAGGGAGGATCGTGGATGCTCTTGCCTTACGTGGCCTTTTCTGTGTTAGAAAGGACATAATGTGTTTTCTTCTTAGCTTTTCAGACATGTTTTCAAGTAGACATTTTCCACCTGTGCCAATCTTGGCACTGTGGCTGCTGCTGTGCCCTGCCAGGCTGCTCATAGGCAGTGAGAGCTGTTTAATTCCAGAATGGGGTTTAACCTTGAAGGCTGCTTTTCAGCAGGTTTCTTTGATCAAGGCTGGAGTAAGTAGAGCTCCAAGATGCAGCTTGAAGCTCTTTTCGACAGACTGTTCAGCTCATGCTTGAAATAAATATCTTTTCTGGGCAGATGGAGGAGCTGACCAGGTTGGAGCAACCTGTGCTGCTTGCAGAATTTATGGTTTGATGAGGATGCAGATAAGTCATTTTCTGCCTGTTTGGGGCAGGCAGTGTGCTCCAACCTGCTCTGCAGGCCTGGGGTGTTTGTTCAGCTCCTTCTTTGAGGGCAGCTTCACCCAGGGGCTGTCAGAAGTGCAAGAGCACCCAGGTGCCCATGCCTAGGCACTGCTGGGCATCTCCTGGGGCTGGTGGCAAAGGGCTTCCCTGTGCTCCCATTTAAACCAGCAAGTACAGAATCCCAAATCACTGAGGTTGGAAAAGCCCTCCACGACCATCAAGTCCAACCTGTGCCTGATCCCCACCTTGTCACCCAGCCCAGAGCACTGAGTGCCACGTCCAGATGTTCCTTGGACACTACCAGAGATGCAGACTCCACCACCTCCCTGGGCAGCCCTTTCCAACCCTTTCAGTGAAGATTAAAATGCTCAGAAAGAGGTACCCAGGGTCCAAGCTGCATTTCTCACCAAATTTTAGGCCTGACTTTGAGTTCCCCTAAACATACTTCAGCTGACTTGTGGTATGTGGATAGTAAATGGAGTATTTCTGAATTTTTTGTTGTTCGCTGCTTTCTTCGTCTTTGAAGTGGAAAAAAATATATGAACAAAAGGATTTGCTGCAGTCCAGTTGGATGTGCTTTTGTTTCTAAAGTCTCCCTGGATTTTGTTTTTAGCCAACTTTTGTTCCTGCTCCTCGTGAGTGCTGCTATTAAGGTGGATCATGCTGTGAACTGAGATGAACCCGTGCAGAAACGGCCACTTCTTGCATTAGTGCATGGTTTGTGCTGATGGCATCTCTGGCCAGGGAAAGCTTTTCAGAAATGGCTGCGTTTCTGTGAAATGCAGCTTTTAATCCCAGATTGTTTACGTGTAGGGCAACTAATGAGTCAATAGACTAAAGCAGAGAGGGAACCTTTCTTCCTGTTTGTGGAATGTGCTAAGCTCCATTTAAAAATTTTCTGTCCTTCTGAAGGATACATGGACTCTGCTTCAATTCTTTGAACTCCAGAGGATTTCTACCTGTAACTTCCGTGTGAGAATTAGGATGTGATTATTCTGGATAGTCATAATCCACTCCATGTAATTTATTCCTATTTATTCGTATGGATAAGTAGCAATGATTTTAGAGGAGTGTAAGTGTTGAGGAGCTGGAATGGAGCGCGGGCTCCCGTAGCCTGTGATCATTTTACAGATTTGTTCAGTTTCTGTGGCTGCAAAAGACATTTTGTTCCTTTGACGTTATCCATCAGACCAGAAGTATGGGATGTCAGCAGAGGAGGAGGTGCTGGAGAGGTTTGCTCCTTACACAATCTCTGTTTTCCTGGGCACTTCAGTCACACGTTCGATTTTCATTATCTTCTCCCATTGTCTAGACTGAAGATCTGTTGATGTAATTTCTTGCAGTGCACTCGTTGGAGCAGAGGAAAGATTTCTTGATGTCATTATTATTATTATTATGAAAAAGGCTTATTTTGTTACTGCTGGTCTGGTGGTCAGTGGGAACGGGACGGTGCCGGGGGGCTCGGGGTGGAGGGGGAGCTGTGGGCTCTGGGAACTTGTGCCAGGCTTGTTCATCTCCACTGGGTCCTCTGTAAGCACAGAGGGAAGAGGGGATGGTCTGGTTGGCAAAATATTTGGGTTGGGTTTTAGGAAGAAATTGTTCCTGTGAGGGTGGTGGGGCCCTGGCATAGAGAAGCTGTGGCTGTCCCATCCCTGGAAGTGTCCAAGACCAGGCTGTATGGATCTTGGAGCAACCTGGGATAGTGGAAGGTGTCCCAGCCCATGGCAGGGGGTGGAACAAGGTATTCTTTAAGATCNATTTATTATATTTTTTCTGGTCAAGTCATTCAGACTTCGTGCTTCAGGTCCTCCTCTGAGGAGGAGTGTGGATGCTTTCCTCCCTCCAAGGAGATGTTTGTCAGTATTTGAGAGGCTTCTCAGAATTTTAATGACGAGGTCCTTGTGAGCACACCAGAGGGGACATCCCTGAGGTCAGCAAGGCTTAGCTGCTCAGTCTTGCTACTGCAGAAATATGAGTGATATTTAATAGCCTTGTTTAGAGCATGAGTACTTTGTTCAAGGCTATTTTTATAATAATAAATAGTATAATTATAATAAGAAGTAGTATAATTATAGTAATGAATAGCACGTATGGAAATTATCGATTTTAAAATTGGAAATAGAGAAAGTCTGGTGTAATTTTGACTTGATACTGTGACAATAGAGCTGCTTTACCAAGGCCCAGCACTGCTGGCTTTCATTGATTTTAAGATTTATATACTTGTATTGTTGCCCATATGAAATTTTTATGGGCATTATATGACAATGAATATTGAGGTTGCTTGACAAATAAAGGAAATCTTTGTTAATGTGGTTTAAGTGAGTGATTGTGACATTCTAAATTAGGCAAAGTAGATGTTAAGTGCACTGCAGCCAAGCAGGGCCTAATGGAGCTGCTGTTGGCTCCTTGTATGGCTGATCCCAGCTCGGGGTGACTTGTGCAGTTATTTTATGTACAAGCTAAAGCTGAGACAGGAATAAAGTGGTGACCAGGGTGTCCCCTGGGAAGTGACCCCGCGGATCAACTCACCAGGCAGGGCTCCACCTGACTTTTCTTCAAAGGTTTAAAAAAAACAATTTCAAGTAACCCCTCTTTTTCTTTTTTTTCCCTTTTTTTCTTTCAGTATCCGCAGTGTTATGCAGAAATACCTCGAGGAAAGGGGTGAATTAACCTTTGACAAGATCTTTCATCAGAAAATTGGTAAGTCATGTCTGAATAAAATGCTGCTTGTGTAGATATTTTCAAGATCTGTTTGGTTTTTACATTTCTCTGTGGTGCCTGCTGAGAAATCAGTGCTGCAGATTGTCTGAAGAACACTGGAGGGTGGACAGGACTTAATGAAACAAAGGTCTTCAAGAAGATGAAATGTTGTGAAAGGGAAGAAGACCAAGCAAGGCAATCTGTCAGCTTCAGGTTCTGGAAAACTACAGGGAAAATAATTAAATTATTTGGAAACATCGAGGAGAAAATGATATTACTTGGTATGGGCTTGTCAACAATGTAATGTGTCACATCAGTTAAACTTTTTTTTCCTTTGCAGAGGTAATGAGCCTGTTGATANCCAAACCATTCTGTGATTCCACAATCTCTTATTTACTGTTCCCTCTTCATTTAAAATCAGTATTTTGTTTAGATTGTTAAAATACACAGAGGGCAGACCCAGTTCTTAATGAACAAATAAACAGCAAGTTCGCCACTGAATAATTTATAATCTCAAACCTGATTAACAGTGTTCAGCCCTCCCAGTTCTTGTCTGACTTGATGTTGTGGTTGGCCTCCAGAGCTCTCGCTTTGGATCACACTGTTCAGAGATCCGTGTTCCATATGGGACTTGGAGATACACAGAAAAGTATTTATAGGATATTTTCCTACATGGCAGTTTAGGGCCTTCCAGTNGGAAATTATCGATTTTAAAATTGGAAATAGAGAAAGTCTGGTGTAATTTTGACTTGATACTGTGACAATAGAGCTGCTTTACCAAGGCCCAGCACTGCTGGCTTTCATTGATTTTAAGATTTATATACTTGTATTGTTGCCCATATGAAATTTTTATGGGCATTATATGACAATGAATATTGAGGTTGCTTGACAAATAAAGGAAATCTTTGTTAATGTGGTTTAAGTGAGTGATTGTGACATTCTAAATTAGGCAAAGTAGATGTTAAGTGCACTGCAGCCAAGCAGGGCCTAATGGAGCTGCTGTTGGCTCCTTGTATGGCTGATCCCAGCTCGGGGTGACTTGTGCAGTTATTTTATGTACAAGCTAAAGCTGAGACAGGAATAAAGTGGTGACCAGGGTGTCCCCTGGGAAGTGACCCCGCGGATCAACTCACCAGGCAGGGCTCCACCTGACTTTTCTTCAAAGGTTTAAAAAAAACAATTTCAAGTAACCCCTCTTTTTCTTTTTTTTCCCTTTTTTTCTTTCAGTATCCGCAGTGTTATGCAGAAATACCTCGAGGAAAGGGGTGAATTAACCTTTGACAAGATCTTTCATCAGAAAATTGGTAAGTCATGTCTGAATAAAATGCTGCTTGTGTAGATATTTTCAAGATCTGTTTGGTTTTTACATTTCTCTGTGGTGCCTGCTGAGAAATCAGTGCTGCAGATTGTCTGAAGAACACTGGAGGGTGGACAGGACTTAATGAAACAAAGGTCTTCAAGAAGATGAAATGTTGTGAAAGGGAAGAAGACCAAGCAAGGCAATCTGTCAGCTTCAGGTTCTGGAAAACTACAGGGAAAATAATTAAATTATTTGGAAACATCGAGGAGAAAATGATATTACTTGGTATGGGCTTGTCAACAATGTAATGTGTCACATCAGTTAAACTTTTTTTTCCTTTGCAGAGGTAATGAGCCTGTTGATAAGGGAGCAGGAGAAAAGATCCCAGACGTGTTGTCTTGACCCTGTGATGTGTTGTTTTTGCTCACAACACAGGGTGAAACTGCTGGGAAAATGGAATTGTGGAGCAGTTAATCTGTATTCCATGGAAAGGTGGATCCAGGAAGTGGGAACATCAGAGATCAGTGTTCAGTTAGCTGAGTGCTGCAGAGAAGAGCCTCTGTGTTCTGCTGTGACACACCGAGGACAAGGACAAAAACCCCATAAAGCAGGGGAGGGGGGAAATGCAGTGCTCCAAGGGAAATCCAGCAGTGTCCTGCCTTTCCACCTGTGCCAGAGCAATCACACAGGCACAGCCTGGGGACCCTGGAGCAGGGACTTGGCTGTGACAGCCAGCCCTGGGCTGCCTTGGCTCAGCTGGATCACACGACTAAATATAAAATCGGTGTTGTAGCCAGTGAGGCATGTGAAATAATCCTCTTCTGGCAGAATGTTGTGTCCATCCTGGCAGTGGATTAAAAAAATATACGTGGACATGCTGGGAAGAGTCCAGGAAAGAGCAGTGGGAATGAGCACAGACCTTGCTGAGCAGTCTGTTAAATCTGACCTACAGGGAAGTATTGAAATAGGGTGTGATGTGGGCAGTGGAAGGGAGAAGTGAGGTTGAACATGATTCAAAACCAGAAAAGCTGTTGCAGAAATGATGAGGTTAGTCCATTTTCCAGAGTTTTAAGGTGTCAGTGCAAAAGAAAAAAACCTAGATTTGAATAAAATTTAAAATGTTCGTGGTAGTGTGGGTAATAAAGCAGGGAGTGGATTTCACGAGGGGCTCTTGGGATCTTTGTCCAGCAGATTTGAGGAGTGAGTTGGCTGGAATAGCACAGCTGCTCCTGTCTTGGAAAATGGGGAATGGGCTGGGAAATCTTGAGGAGGTCAGTGGTTTTATTCCTGTCTGAAATGAGACTTTGTAGTGAACAAAGTGCCTGGTTTCCCAGGAAAAGTGATGCAGTGGAGGCATCTTCGGGCTGGTTGAGTTTTCACTGGCCTCCCTTCTGGCTGGAGCAAAAATACCCCAAAACCTTCCTGTGTGCCTGGCAGTGTGCAGCTCACTGGAGTGGGAGTTTTAGGTATTGCCAGATTAAAATAATCAGTTTTCCTGTGTCTCAGAGTGTCATTAATGAGTCTCAGAGCCATTGAAAGTCTTGGGGAGCTTTTCAGTGTTTCAGCAATTGGAGTATGATCTGTACTTGTGCTTAAAACTATGACTTTTTATTGTGGCCAAAACTTTTGCCATGTAAATGCACAGATACCTTGTTTACTTGTACTGACACCTCAGTGTGTGCTTCAGCTCCAGTGCCTGTGCTGAATCATTAATATTTTGCTGTAGCCTGGCAGTTGCAAAATAAGCGGAATTTTAAGCAACCAAACACAGCCTGACTTTAACTATCTTTGGGGGCAGTGAAATGAAGAAGTCCTTTTTTCTTTCTTTTTTTTTTTTCTCTATAAAAAGAGAAGTCAAACAGACCATCTTCTATGTAATAGATATTTCTATTTATGTAATTGAATACTTTTCATTACCTGTTACAGTGAGGACTGCTGCAGTTATTTTGATAAGTTACAGCAATTATACTTAGGTAACTGGAACCTTGGAAGGATTAGATCTGTCTCTTTTTTTCCCCATGTTGGTAGTAGCCATTAAACCTGGAATTTTAGAGCCAGTTTCATTAACATTTTAGTTTCTGTGCACAGAGGAGAGGTTTCCTCCTCCTCTCCCTGGGTACAGTCGGAGCAGGACTTGCCCTGGATTACCTGGAAATGAGGAGCAGTTCTGTGACTGCTGTGCAGGAGTTTCAGTTAATTCTGAAGCCGAAATAGGATTTAGAATGGAATTAAAAAAAAAAAAAAAGATTAAGGCTAAACTCGACTGTTTTTAACAGCAGACTTTGCAGCACGTTGTAAAATACGGTATTTCCTTACTATGGTTGTTCATTTAAATTTGATTGCGTTTTCTAGCCTGTTCTTTGCCACTCAATTAGCTCTGTTTCCAGACATTAGCATAATTGCTTGTGGTAAAGTACCTGCAGTTTAGGCAAGCGTTATGCAAAGGGCTGTGAGAAGAAGTATGGGGAGGTAATTAAAACTCTAATCACCTTTTTGTTCCCGTGGTTATCTCTTTGTCTGGGGGGGGATGTGGTGAGACCACAGGTGGGGCAGGTCCTGGGTGGGGGGAACCCAGGGGAGGCTCCTCCTGCTCCCAGGAGTCTCCATGAGCCTGGATCTCCAGAAATTCTGCTGGATCATCCCTGTTTTTTCCTCATCTGAGGAGCCATCCAGCACTCCCTGCTCTGTCCTTACACACCGACTATACAACTGCACTGAGTTTTTCCTTGGCAACTGCTCTAGATGAGAATTATTTTTTTTTTTTTTTCCTCCAGACCTAATTTCTTCCTCACAGCTCCAGGTCACTGTTGGTTTTTTTTGTTTTTTTTTTTCTGTTTTTCAGTATCCTTTTAAATGTAAACCCAGGCTTTGATCAGCTGTCTGATATAAAGGCTCTGATGTCAGTGTGGAGTTGTTCCTGTGGATGCTGCCCCATGAATGTGTCTAATTATGGTGCTGGTCTCATCATCTGCAAGTGTTTATTCTTAGTGAGCCCTAAAAATCGTTTTAGGGTCAGTGCTTTCCTGGTCCCACTGCTAAAGGTTGGCCCAAGTTCCTTTCCTGCCAGGTGTGCAACTGCAGGGAGTCACAGGGACAGCTCTGGCTTGGAAACCAAAACCTTTATGATCAGGATAAGAGCAGGAAGCTCATCAGGGATGAAAATGGCCCGGAGGCTCCACCAGATTTGCATAAACAAGTCTGTCCCCTATTTGCATCTCTTCCCTCAGGAAGGCAAATCAGCTGCTCTCATCCCTTGGTGCTGGCACTGCTGTTTGCCCCCTGAGTGATGCTCCAGAACGATCTCCAGCTCTCTAAGAATGTCCTGGTGAGTCAGAGGACATGGAGCTCACAGAAGCACCCAGAAGAGTGCTCTGGCAGCCCAGCCCAGCCGGCTGTTCCTTCATGAGCTGCTTCCTCCACAGCAGAAGCCTCTTGGGGAAGTACAGCCTGTCTCGAAGCCGAGTGCGTAACCACCTTAGCTGGTTTTCTTTTACCACATCCTGTTTGCTACAACACCAGATTATGAGTTTCTTTAGAAAAAGAGAGGTTTTTGAGAGGTTTTGGAAGTGTTCAGGGCCAGATGGGCAGGGCTAGGAGCAGCCTGGGCTGGTGGAAGGTGTCTCTGCCTTTGGCAGGGAGTAAAATGAGATGGTCAATAAGGTCCCTTCAAACCAAACCATTCTATAACTCTGATATCCCAATATTCGTAATTTTCATGTGGAATCCACTCTGCTTCACAACTGTGCTAAAATTGCACGTGAGTCCTTGCTCTGTTCCCTTGCCCTGTGTGGTGGGGACACTTGGAGAGACCCCAAGTATCTGGGCATGTGGGAAATGAGAAGATCAGGGTCTGCTGCAGCCAGGGCTTCCAAGGGAATCTATGAGATCATAATATTGCTTTAGAACAGGATTATCCTGGTTATTAAATACTTTGGAGCAAACTTGCTGCCAGTTTTGGTTCAGTGATTCTCATGTCTGACTCTGGGCTTTCAGACAAACTGCAAGGCAGGGAATGAAGCTGGCTTAGAAATCCTGGGATGTGATGTTAAAGCATCCTGTAGCTCCATACCTGGCTTAGGTTCTGCCTTGGGTTCTCTGGTGACTGCTGGAGACTCTTGTGAAGGCACACAGGCTGTTCTCATCTCCTGAAGCTGGTGGGACGTGGCAGTTCCTTCACACCCATCTCGGTTTCTCATCTCTTGCAGAGCCGTTGGGTCTGGCTCTGGGGGAAGGATGAGAACAGGACATATTTTAGCTGTTTCAGCAGCTGGTCTTGCTGCAGTATAAGTTTTTCACCTTGCCTAGGAAGTAACTTGAATTTTTTTCCCCCTGAAGGTGGCTCAGTTTTATTTTCATGAAATAGAACTAATTAAAACAACTTGCAGTTGACGTAAGAAGTTACAAACCTTCTTTTTTTCCTTATTTACCATGCACTTTCACAGAGTGAGGGATGATCTTTCTGGGGTGATTCATTCCACTGTCTTCCATATCCTCCTCAACCAGCTCCAAGCTGGAGGTTTTCCCAGTGGGGGGGAAGCATTTTGCCATCTGCATCAGGGCTGGTTCCAGCCCACGGGGGCTTGTGGGGGCTCTCAGCCCCTTCTCTGCTCCCCTTGTGCTGATCCAGCTCAGCATGGATCATTTTCCTTCTGTAGCTCCTCAGCTGAGCTTCCAGAGCATTTGGTCTCTTTTTTAGCTCCTTCTGCGCAGGGATTTTTGTGCCTGCCCTCCTCAGTCTGAGGGAAATGTTCTCAAACTGACCCTGCTGGCTGCTGTTTCCTCCTGCTTGGTCAGGGACAACTTTCTGTTCAAAAAAACCCCAACCAAAACTAGGATGAGAACAGCTGCAGCAGGTTTAGGTTTTTTTTGGGGGGCATTTTGATGCCAGCAGCAGAATTTTGCTTTCTGTTGGTTCTTTCTCTAGTTATGGGCTCATATTTCATTATTTCAGAGCTTTGGTGCTAATCATTAGATAGGAGTTAAAATCTGTTGAGAAAAACATTCTTGCTCTTCCTCTTTCTGCTGGCACCACACTCCCTGAGCTGCCTAAAAATAACAGGCTGGGAAAAGTGACTCCCTAGAGCATTATTTAAGCTATTGTTTAATTTAAGCAGAAGATCTATGTGCTGTTGGCATTCTGGACTAATTAAATAGTCCTCTGAGGAAATAACAATGAAGGCTATAAAACTTGGTCGGGAGTAAAGAAAAGCACCTGAGTTTTTGGCTGTGAAGTGAGCAGGGATGACTTTTCTGAGCTGTATCGTGAGCACTGTGGTGATTTTGCTCTATTCTGGTACCTTGATGTTAAATAATGTGCAGCCAAGTAATAGGGCCATCATGACTGGGTGTATTTTTTGTGAAAGCAGGCCACAGGTTATTTCTTCAAAGTGTTGTTGTTTTTTTTTTCCCTGAGGTTCTGGTTCTGACCTGGCAGCCACCACACAGAAGTAGTCACCACCAAAATTAGGAAGTTGCCTTCCGAACAAAAAAAAGACATTTAAAATGCTGTTTGAGGACTGATCTTCTTTCTTGTGATATTTCCAGTTTTCAGCACAAGATGAGCCTGGGACGTGGGTTGTGGACAGGCTGCAGGAGGTTCTCAGGGGCTGTGGGAACCTTTCTGTCCTTACACAGTTCTGTGATCAGTTAAAAACAACCCAGAACCCAAACCACAAGGAGACATCCGAAAGTGTGTGGCTGTAAACTGAAAGAAAAACCGTTAATGTGAGATATTTCACAGGGGATCTGCTCCTCACACGATTCTCTGCTTGTACCTAACGAGGGTGGGGGGGACAGTGAAAGAGAAAATCCGTGCTCTGAGCCTTCTAAAAGTTGGTCTGTTTTTCTGTTTGCAGTATTTTTCACCAAATGAGTGTTAGATTTAAGATCTCTGTATTATGTCATAATTTCAGTGTTACTGGAAGCTACATTTCTTTCAACACCCTCTTGTTTTGTGGTAAAATAAAGTGATACTTGGCATGAATTACATTGAAGATTGTGTCGAGGGGTGTTGCTGAAGCTCCTGCTGTAGATTTTATGTGCATTGGAGATGTCTGTCTTGGTGTCAGGGATAAAGAGTATCCAAAGGCACTATCAAAATGCATGTATTCATTTTGGATTTTCTTTTGATGATAAATAATTGAGCATTTCTTTGTTGGGCTGCAGCCTGATCCCCCTGCCTGCAATTGTGGGGGGTTGAAGATGCTGAGTTGTGTGATTTCCCAGGGGAGCTGCAGATTATATCTGGGCTTTAAAATAGGAAAAATATATACCCTATCATCTGGAACGTCCCATGATGGATAATGTACACATCCTGGTAGATTAGCATTTATATGCAGTGCAGTTCCTGGAAGATATAAGGCATGGGGAGAAAGTCTTTATCTCAGCAAAGCTGTGCAATTATATGGTTTTTGGGTTCAATTATCAAGAATTCCAGGCAAACTGGCAATTTTGAACTGAAGTAGTATCATAGGAGAGAAGAAAAGAGTGTTAAGGAATATCACTGTGTGATAGAGAGAGCAAATGAAAAATTATTTGCATGACATTTGTCTTGGATGTTTCCAGGGAAGCTTCCAGAGAACACACACAAACACAAACACCTGCCTGCTGTGCACCTGCCAAGGGTGTGTTTGGTTTTACCCTGGAAGCCTGTAGGAAAATTCATTCCCTTTGGATATGAGGGGCCCTGGGTTTTTGGTTCTGCTCTCTCCAGCCTCTTCTTGACTCTCTTTGCCATGGCTTAAAACTATGTGAGGGAGGTTTAGGTTGGATATCAGGAAAAGGTTCTTCCCACAAGGCTGCCAGAGCTCCAGGAGCATTTGGACAACACTCCCAGGGGTGTCCAGGGTGGGATTGTTGGGGTGTGTTGCAGGGCTAGGAGTTGGATGATGATCCACTGGGTCCCTGCCAGCTCTGGATATTCTGTGATTAATACTGTGCAAAGTGGCTTCCATCCCAAAGGTGGTGTTTCCTCTCTGCTTGTCCTCACCTGGGCTTTCTTTGCCTGTTCCTGGTGGAATCTTCTCCTTGTGCACCACCACTGTTCACAAGAGATCCTGATTTCCACTTCTTCCCACCCAGCAATTCCTCAGTCAATCCGAAACAGTTGCACTCCCATGGAGTTTTTATCAATGTGTCTTGAAACAGTTCACAGTCCAATTAAGCCTCTGAACACCGCTGTGAAATAGGGAAATGTTAGTTTGCCGTGTCTGTAAGGTGGCAGAGTAACAGCTTTAATGAGTTTTACCTGCATGGCTGTGTGTTCCTAATAAAGCAGATTCTCTGGGCCTGCCAGTGCTTCTAATTCCCATCAGTGGGATCGCTCAGAAGTAACAGGAAAACACTCAGAACCAGCACCAGTCAGCAGAATCTAAATTACTGGAGCTATTAAGTGTTCTCACTTTCAGCAGTGCATTTAAGGGATAGAGTGGTCAGAATTGCAGAGCAGAGGAGCTGGAGAGCTCTGGCTGTTAATTATCCCATTTCCAGATGCTTTTATTGGTCCATACCAACATCTGTCCTATGAAAGAACATGGGCAATACACCTGGCAAGCCCTCTTCCCTGACAGTGTCCTGTCCAGCCAGGGCCTGTGTGACATCCTGCTGTCACCTGTGTCTGTGGAGGTTAGGTAGGTGAGGTCAAAAACATGCAAACCAGTTTCTTAATGTTTCTAGATACTTCTGCCCGTGATTTCTGTGATTAAAAGAAGAAGAGCAGCAGAACCATCCGTTTCTGAACCTCCAGCTCACAGCAGCTTTCTCAGAGTGCCAGAATGAACCAGAGGAAGACTCAGAAATTCCTACAGAAGAATCAGCTGGGCTCTGTCACTGTTGTTTTAGTGGTTTTGCTGCTCTTTACCTAAGTGCTGTGTCTATTTACTGACTGAGTACTGCTGGCTTTGTGTTTTGATTTTGACCACAGCACAACAGTTCCTCGATGCTCTGGCTGAACAATTTGGCTGCTCACAGTGGTTCAGATACTGAGCAGAGCTTGCTGAGGCAAATACTGGCACCAGGGGCTTGAGAACACACTTCTGTTGTGGAATTACTCCATGTTTTCATCAAATGATCCTGTCACCTTGCTCCCACTAAAAACCACACCTGGATCTATGCCCTTCCTGAGGAGCGGAGCTGCAGCTCCCAGTGGAATTTGTGTGTTCAGTAATTGGTAACAGTGAAGTTCATAGCTTGGAGCAGGGCAGAAGGAAAAGTGTATTTCTCAGTAATAAAGGGATATTGGCTTGTATTATGTAATTAGTTTTAAAATTTTATAATGGAAAAATACTGGTCAGGAAAATAACGATTTTCATGTCCTTGGTAGGGTCTGAATTGTGATGTGGGGAAAGAACAGAGACAGCAAAACCCAATCTACCACCATGAGGTTTTTAAGCTGCTCCTGGTTGTTAGCTTGCTCTTAGCTTGCTGGTACCTTCTATTACCAGTTCCAAAGGGGTGGGAGTTTCTTCTATTTACAAGTGAAGTAAAATGTAAACCTCAAGTGCTGTGTATTCCTTGATGAGATTTAGTGAAGGAATTTAATCACATTCTTTGTAAAAACTGATTGAAACGAAATGATTCTGTGTTCAGTGGTCCTTTTTGAAATTAGAATCTTTTTGTGTATTTCTGTTTATTGTTTTTACTCCTCCATCTTTTAGAGGAGATTTTTCTTGTGTAAAACCCTCTTTTTTTTCCCCACCTTTGATATGTTGAATGCTTTTGATGCTTGACTTCAGTCAGCTGGAATTTGCATGTTAAGGGAGACCAGAATATGGAAGATACTTAGTGAATATGGTTCAGAGATAAGTTTTCTCCATTATTTTCTCTCCATGGCTTTAAAAATGATTTGTCACACTTTCAGTATTCAGAGCTGCTATTTCATGAGGATATTCAGAGAATCCCTGAGTGCTTTGGGTTGGAAGGGACCTTAAAGCTCATCCAGTTCCACTTTCCACTATCCCAGATTGCTCCAAGTCCTGTCCTGCCTGGCCTGGGACATTCCCAGGGATGGAGCAGCCACAGCTTCTCTGGGCAACCTAAATGAGGATAACTGAGTGCTTTCAGTAATTCTGTATATTCACTGCTTGAGATGCTCTACCTGTGTCAGGCTCAAGCTTTTGAGGTTTGACACAGAATTTGTGAATACCCCTCCATTGTGTCCCCAGTGCTGGAGGAGCAGCTCAGCTCTCCTGCTGCTCTCCCTGCAGGAATTCCAGGCATGCACAAGTCTGGTGTTTAGAAAGAGGGCTGACCAAGCTTGAACAATGATTTCCCTGGGTGAGAAGCTATTGGAAAATATGCTTGGAAATCAGAAGTTTTTTCTTTTGACAACAGTTGAAACCTTTTAGCCAAAGCTTATTTTCATATAATGATTTCTAGACGTCATTAAACAAGCTACCTGGCAACTTGCAGCCTTATTTTGAGCTCAGTTTGGTTCTGTTCTGGGGAAATTGTTCTGTTCTTCTCACCATTGGTTGCGTGTCCTTATGAAATACAGTTTGTTCTTTTCCCCTGCTTCCTATGCACAGGAATATGTTTCAGTCTGTTATAATGTATCATTTTTAATGCAAAGTGAACGAACATTAGGCTCAATTAGGAAAGAACAGATTAGGGAAAGAAAAGTAGTGGAATGTGTGGTGCTTTCTGGGCTGGGAGGATTTTTGTGGCTTTGGATCTTGCCAGAGCACAATTCCTACACAGTTTTTCCTGGTAATCTTTGTTCCTGGAGAGGGAAATTGGTGGTTCTCTCAGTTCTGGAGCTCTTAGGTGGCCTGAATTTCTCTGTGCTGAAGCAGCTCTGTGTGGGCACTGCACAGATCAGGAGTCTGGGCCTGGCCTGATGTTCTGTGACAACTGCAGGCTGGTAGGAATCACAGTTTTTATGTGGTTTTGGTTTCATAATAGACTTTGTCCCAATGTTTGTGTCTATGACCCAGATCTGTTCCTGGTACTGATGGATCTGAAGGTCACTGAGGGCTATTTCAGGAGACTGAACACACCCACAGCTGGATTTAAAGCACAGCTGTGCTGTAATGTCACCGTGGTGTGGTGGCTGAGCTGTGCTGGCCTGTGGCACTTCTACATAAGAGACATTTCTGGGGAGGAGATGCCCCAGAATCCCAAAATCATTTGGGTCAGGAAATCCCTCCAAGACCATCGAGTCCAGCCTGTGCCCAGAGCACTGAGTGCCACATCCAGGAATTCCTTGGACACCTCCAGGGATGGGGAATCCAAAGCTCCCCAGGCAGCTCCTTCCAAGGCCTGACCACCTTTTCTGGGAAGAAATTCCTCCTGATGTCCAGCCTGACCCTCCCCTGGCACATCTTGGGGCAGTTTCCTCTCCTCCTGTCCCTGTTCCCTGGCAGCAGAGCCTGACTCCCAGTGTCCTGGCAGGGAGGTGCAGAGAGCAGGACATGGCCTCTGGCCATGGCTTCTTGCTCTTGTCCAAGCTCACCAAGCAAGAAAGATCAGGAGAGACATCTTGGAGTGACTGAGATTGGAGACCTTTAAGTGCCCTAAGCAGGGACAGACCCTGTGTTGCAGACTTTGCAAGGCACCATCCCACATTCCCAAAGCTTTTCCTGCCCGGGAAAGGAGCCTGTGTCTGGTGCAGATGTCACTGCTGCTTTGTTTTTTGCAGGATTCTGTATTTATACACAGCACGTTTCGGGAGGATTTGGAAACAGCTTGGTATTTTTGTTCTCTAATTTGCTATTTTGCCTACTAGAAAGAGGCTACATCAGCGTTTTGGACCATGTTCAGGCCTGCTGTAAATAGATGCAGCTTCCTTTCAATCAGTGACATTGTGAACACTTGTATTGGGGCTAAACATGGCTATTTTTAGCTTTGCTCTCTCACCTAGTCACTCCTGTTTGCTTTAATAAGATTTTTATTTACTCCTGTTAAAAGGTTGCTTGAATCAGATGCTCATAAAATTCCAGTTAGAATTAGATAAGCAGTTTCCTCCAAGTGTTTTATGATGGACTTCCTCGTTGTTGTTCTATTTTATTTTATTTGTTATGCTGTGCTCTCAGCTAATTGACAGGGATGAAGAGGTGGTGCTGTGGCTGCAGGTGATCTTTAGGCTGCTATCCTGGGGGGGTTGTTGGCAGAGCCACAGACTGGGAGCAGGGCAGGAAAATGCCACGGAAATGGAAAATGAGAAGGTGGCTTTAATCCTGATGAGTGGCCCTAGTGAGGCCACATCTGGGCTGTGGTGTTCAGTTCTGGTCTCTCTGTTCAAGAAAGACAAGGAGCTCCTGGAGAGGGTCCAGTGGAGCCCAGGAACATGATGAGGGGTCTGGAGTGTGTGGCTGGTCACCAGCAGCATTTATGTTCTTTGATTGTAGGAAGGGCTGAATTCTGGAGGCAAAAACCAAGGGTGGAGGGGTGGCATTGATAAGAGTCAGGATTTCATGCAAAATTGCTGTGGTCATGCTGGAAAAACATAATTATCTGAAATAAATACCAAAGCAAACATTCATGTTCTGTTTTAAAGAGATGGGTTAACTTAGTTCCCCTCCTTGTGCCCTCCAAGCTTGTGACAGGGACCTTGTACAGCTGGGGATGAGCTCTGGGAATACCTGGGATTTTGGGTGAGCTGCCTGACCTGAATCTGTTCTTCCCACCACCCAATCCCTGCTTGGGAGCCTCTGGTGAACACTGCAAACCTGAAAGGTGGCCTTCATCCCTCCTTGAAATACATTTTGCCTTGGTGATTAGAGTCAGTGCAATTAATGGCAAATTTATCTTAGGATTGTCCATACAAAGATAAAGGGGAAAATGATTGTCCAGAGACTGGGAAGGAGGAAGGTGGGAGCCCAGAGGAGCTGGGTGCTGCCTTGCACTCTGTGTGTGTATTATTGATATCATCCATCACTTTGGTGTTACCAGAAGAAGCTCTTAAAAAATATTTTTCCTTTCCCTTAACAACCAGTGATCTGGTTGTTGCAGAAATTATATAGTTATAGCAGAAGGAATCTTTGAAGCCAAAGCTGTCAGCATCTTTATTTCATAAATAATTGCTGGTTCTTTTTAGCTGTTACTTAACGCTATCATTTTATTAATTCCTGCTTTCTGTTCTGGGGCTTATTTTTCTGTGTGCTGTTAACTGTGCTTATTGTGCTCCTCGTCAGCTCTCCCTGAACTTCTTAAAACTCCTGTCACTTACTGAGTGCTGCATCTGTCACTTCGTTGTGCCATTATGTGAGAGCTGCAGTTTCTGGCTGATCATTTTTCACTCAATCCAAGAGCAGCAGTAAAGGAGGAGATTTCCTTTGTGCTGCAGGGGAAGTGCAGGGTCTGCTGATAGAATGGGAGGTCGAAACAGAAACAATTCCAGTCTGGGGAATGTTAGGCTCTAATTGGATTTGTCTGAATCATAGAATCACAGAAAGGTTTGGGTTGGAGGGGACCCTAAAGATCTTCCAGTGCCATGGGTAGGAACAGCTTCTATTATCCTAGGCTGCTCCAAGCCCTGTCCAACCTGGCCTTGGACACTTCCAGGGCTGGGACAGCCCCAGCTTCTCTGGGCAACCTGTGCCAGGGTCTCAGCACCCTCACAGGGAATGATTTCTTCCATATATCTCACCTAAATTTCCCTTTCAGTTTGAAGCCATTGCCTTGTCCTGTTACTCAAGTTCCTGATACAAAATCCCTCTCTAGATTCCTTGTAGCCCCTTCAGGTCCTGGAAGATGCTGTGAGGATTCCACACAACCTTCTCTTCCCCAGGCTGAACAGCCCCAGTTCTCAGTCTCTATATTTTGGGTATATCTGGATATATTTTGTATATTTTGGGTATATCTGGGTTTTTGCAGTGCAGTGCCAAGGGGCCTCGGGGAGGAGCAGCCCGTGTCCTGTGGCTGCATAAGCCTCTGATTGTTCCCTGTGCCATGGGCCTGGGAACCTCTTCTTTCTCTGCCATAATTAAATTTAAGAAGTTTGGAAAATACTAAGCTGGGCTGGAATGTTTGGCGTGGCCTTGCTGGAAATGTGTGTTGGTATATTTTCACACTCCTCCCACAGTTGTCTTTGTGGTTTATTGTTGTGTTTTTTTGTTGTTTGCGGGTTTTTTTGGGTTCCAGCCAGGAGCTGGGACCAAGCCAGGGATTTTTCTTTCAGTGCATTCAGTGCTGTTTGTGCCACTCTTCAGTCTCTTAATTACCCAATCTTTGGTTCATTGTCCTAGAAAAGTTCAGTCCATTCAGCAGGATTCTGCTCCGTGCTGCCGCTAGTTCCATCATGTGGGAAATAAGGAATTTGAGTCAGCTCCCGAAATTTCACTTTTTGTCCTCAAAAAGCCAGGCTGGCAAGGAGAGGTGGAGGTGCACGGTCTGGCTGAGGAGACTGGGGACTTTGGGTGCGTTTGGCAGTGATGGGGACATTTGTGACACAGATTCCTGTGTGAAATTCCAGGGTAGCAGGTGCCAGCTCAGAGGCAGGGAAAGACAGTGCTTCCATGGGATGAGGCTTGTGACAGTGCATTAAAATTCTCCTAATGGAAGATCCTCATCTGCAGCCTGCTAGGGTCATGCTCTAAATTACTTGCAAAGGAACTGTAAAGACCCTGATGTAATTTATTGAGCAATAAAACCCATTAGAGGTAACATGAACCGGTAATTCTGAAATGAGAGTGCAGAAGAGGTTGTGCTTCATCAGTGAAATGTAGGTAAACCTCTTGCAAAAAAACCCCAAAATGTGAATAGTCTCTAGTTTTTACAGGGGGAAAAAAAGGAAGAAAATGTGGTCTGAAGAGGAACAGGATATTTTGGTGCATTATGGAAATGCCTCATAAAATCCTCAGCAGGTGGAAGCAGTAATGGGCTTAATACACCTGGGGGAGGTGAGGCAGGCTTGGGATCCTTTTGTGCTGGAAATGAAGAGCTGGATGGGAATCAGAATCCCAAACCTTGGCAATTGGGGATGCTCACACAGATTTATACAGCCTGTGGTGGAACTCAGGTGGTTTCATGAGCCTTTTTACAAGTCACCAGTGTAATGAAACAAGTTTTTCTGATTTTTCTGTTTTTCCTTCCAGGATTTTTGCTCTTTAAAGACTATTGCATGAATGAGATTGATGAAGCTGTCCCTCAGCTGAAGTTCTATGAAGAGGTAAGTGCTGGTGATGGAGGTTTGGGGCTGTGCAGGGGATGAGGCTGAGGGAGGCTGTCCTGCTCCTGCTCTGTCAGGGAATGCTGAGAGGGAAGGACAGGATCCATTATGTGAAGCGGTGTGGACTGGTAGAAAAGAATCTAGGTTGAGATTCCTGGTGTTGGACTGACACTGAAACCCTTCAGATCTTTCCCAGCAGCCTTTTTCACCTGTAGGAGAGGCAGCAGGGTACAGCTGGAGGGGACTGTGGAGGGATGTGGGGTGGGAGCTGCTCACATATTTCAGGAGCTGCTGTGACAGGGCTGCAGAGGGGACACAAGAGGTGGCTTTGGATGGATGAGTTGTGTCCCTTGTCAGAAGATATGTAGTGAAGGAGCTAACAGGCACTGAGCAGGGCACGTCCCAAAGGATCAATAACTCCCTGGCCCTCCCCAGTTTCTGCTGCTGCACTGTCTGAGCTCCATGGCTCCATTCATTCATTCCCTGTTATATTTGTGACACTGAATAAAACCAGCCCCCCTGTGAATCCTCTCCCAGGTGCTGATTTCAGGGCAGAAATGCCCATGCCTGATGGCTCAGGGTTCATTAGAGCTGGGATAGCCTTGGCTGCCTCACTCTGGAGCTGAGAATTTAACTTTTTTCTTGCTATCAGCACAAACAGCTGGTATCAATTTGGAGATCAGTCCTCAGCAAGACTCCATTCCCCCCCTCAGATCAGATACCTGCTGTCAATAAAGAATCTTTTTGTACCATTTCCATCTCTTTATACACTGAAGATATCACTGTCATAAGTAATCCGAAAAGGCCTGTTGTACCAGATTATTTAGCAAGATATTTTTGGCTGCCTCTTTATCTCTGAAACAATTCAAAATTGTATTTTTAGGTTATTAGCAAAGTGTTGCCTCAAAAGAATTTCAGTGCTTTGTCATGTACTTCTGGAAAAATCCCATTAAAGATATTTAAAGAGAGGTTCATTGTGTTTTCCTCTGTGACATACCGGATCCAGGAGCTTTTCCCTTTTTTTATATATTTGATTTACTTGCTGCATTTATTACACATAGAATAATCTGAGTACATTGCTACATTAAAAATTGCTTGATGTAGAAGAGCTCTGTACTCCAGGGATTTCATATCACTGCAGCTGGAGTCACGATCAGGCATTTAACAGGATGAGTGATTCATCCCGATCGGTTTCAGAAGGAAAAGAAAAGAAATTAAAAAGAAAAAAGGAAAAAAAAAAGGGAAAAAAAGAGCTTCTAAATACTTGAAAACAAATGCATTCTGATCACAATTTTTGAGGAGATCCTTTTGATATCTGGGGGACTCTGCTGAGACCCCTCAGCACTGGCTGGGGAGTTGGGTCCTTTAACAACCAAACACTGAGGGATAGGAGGTTGTGCTCAAATAAGACAATCAGATATCCATCAGGCTTCCTTCTGTACTGCTAATTATTTTGTGTCATTGCATTAATTAAAAGTGTTTCTTGGGCAAAGACGTTTTGAGTCATTTTAATTATAAATTGGTATCAAGGGGGAAGCAGCACAGATGGCAAATTGGGGTGGGACTGGTGCCTTTATCATGTCAGCAAACAAGAGGAGTACAGCTAGAAAGATACTGAGTTTAATTAATGTTCCACCTCCAGAGGTAGGTTGGTTCCAGTTTGTCTCTTGATAATTGAACTCAGTGATCTTGGAGGTTTTTTCCCAACCTAAGCAATCCTGGGATTCTGTGGCACAGAGCAGATCTGCTCAGTGCCAGGTATCTGGATCCCAGCACTTCACAGGCTGATGCTGGGAAGGTCCAGGAAGTCAGAGCTGAGTCTTTCCCCTAAAGATCTTGTACTTCTTTTTTACAATTTGTCACTCCTGGAAGAACTCTTTCCCTAAATATGCTCCAGAGGACCCTTGGACTCAGTGAACTTTTTATTCTGGTTGTCAGGTTTTGTTCTGTAAATGAACCATCTTGGATTGCTGTTGTTTCACCTGGAATATGCTGATCTCCTACAGCACACCTGAGGAAACTTGATGAACTGTCTTTCAGCCAGTTTAGGGTTGTCTTTCACCCTTTGGTGTTCAAATCCGCTGTGTAGCTGAACTATGTCAGCATTTTGAAATGTGCTTTATATTCTTTCTTGGACATCTGTACCTGATGTGCTGTGGTCAAGGAATCAGGGAATTTTTGGGTTGGAAGAGCCCTTTCAGCCCATCAAGTCCCACTGTTCACTCAGCATTGCCAAGGCCACCACTGAGTGTGTCCCCAAGTGCCACAACCTGTTAAACTCCTGCAGGGATGGGGACTCCACCAATGCCCTGGGCAGCTGTGCCAGGGCTGAAAAATTGCAATATTAAAGGGAAATCCCAGCTGTAACCGTGGTGGTGCAGGTGATTTTTCATCAATAAAGAAAACAATAAAATAAAATAAAACTTCAGTCAAAGTCCTGTTCTGACCCAAGGAGTGAGAAATCACAAGAAAATGTGTGGTGCTTGTCCTGCAGATCAAGGAGTACGAGAAGCTGGACTCGGAGGAGGAGCGGCTGTCGCGGAGCCGGCAGATCTACGACACCTACATCATGAAGGAGCTGCTCTCCTGTTCCCACGTGGGTATCCTGCCCTTTTCCCCCTGCCTGGCAGAAGGAGAATCTGCTCTTCCATTCACTGGATTTCCCTTTGAAATTTTGGATTTTTTTTTTTTTTTTGGTTTTTTTTTTGAGGTTTAAGTGTTGGTGCCGTGTTGCAATTTTTATTAAACTTAGTGACACTCAAAGGAAGTATCAGGAGGTTTATCTGGTCTATGTTTCTTTAGACTAAATGTCTGTTTTTAAAAGGATGAAATAAATGTGTGTGTATAGAGCTATGGCTAAAGTCACTGAAAAGACACATTTCCTCCAGCTGAAGGTTGGGCCCATTGATCTGTTAAGAGTTTCATGTGTTCTGATTTGAAAGAGGGATTTGCAGGGTGTTGTACCCTGGGTGGAGGGTTTAAGGTTTTTTTTTTTTTTTTTTCTTTTTTTCCCCCCCAAATGCATTATTTTATTAGTAGAAAGTCCATGTCTGTTTCTGGCTCTGGAGCTGTGCCTATAAATGGGATTTTTCATGGATTTGTTAAAGGAGGATCACCACCCCCTTTGATTTTTACCTTCCTCCTCCTCAACTTCCCTCTCCTGCCTTTCTGCTTTGGAATAATCCTGTTACTGGATCATTCTGCACATTTCACACAATATTCACTCTAATATACCTGTGGGAGGCCCTATTGATTCCTCTTGGGGTTGGTGTTTCCATGTGGGGAAAAGAACAACAGTGCTGTGACCTGAAATGAAACTCCTGACAGTTCCAACTGTTTAAAATCTTTCTTTTTCTTTTCCAAAAGCCTTTCTCAAAACAAGCTGTAGATCATGTACAAACACATTTAGCCAAGAAACAAGTGCCAGCCAGCCTTTTCCAGGTGAGCTTTCACAGTCTGAACATTCAGCTCCTCTGACAGAAAGTGACTTTTTAGATATTGTTTAAAGAGACAGAATAAATGGGACTGTGCATATTCTGTGCTGTAAGTGGGATTGAAATGCTTTTCCAAGTCAAAATTACAATTTACTCTTCTTATCTATAATATTTTCAAGCACATTGAGAAAAGTAAACTATATCTTGGTGTGTGAACAGAAGAGTTTTTATAGTTGTGTAATTTTAAGCCATTAAACGATTTAGAGTAAATCACTTTCCATCAGGAAGATGCTCATCCTGTCAGGGTGAACTGAACTGCAACAGTGGAGAAATTGTCTTATCCATCATGGGGGTGTTTGTAAGCTTAAGTGTCTTTTATCTAAATCTGATGTGTTTTTATATGCTGAAAAAAATGTGGAGGTTGCCCTTGCCTGGTGTCTCTTGTGCTCCTGAGCTGTTCTGGCTGTTGCCATGAGCTAGAAGGTGGTGATTGCAGTGCTGGGTCATGTCTCAGCACTAACTGGGAGGAGGCTGGGCCATCACACACCCAGGGGAGGGATTTCCTGGAAAAAGTCACCTGTGATTTCAAGGTGCTGATGTCTCAGCAAGGACAGAGAGGAGAGAAGCACCACAAAGATGAGGGGGCACCTCTGGGAAGTTTGGATTCCATAGGGGTGACAATTTATTGTTTAAATGCATTTGAAAGAAGAACCTTTCTGCCCCCACAGCCCTTAAGGTTTTCTAGCTCATGAAAATATTTTGTGTTTGAATTCAGGGCACCTGCTTAGATTCCAAAAGCGAAATGAAGCTAAAATGCTTCATTGAGGCTTCTTAAGGACAACCCAGGAGCTCTGTGGGGCCAGTGAGAGTTCTGTGTAATGGATGGGATTGAAAAAAAGCCATTTATTGTCTTCTCAAATACTAATTGTGTTTCCTTACCCTTTTTAGCCATATATAGAAGAAATTTGTGATAGTCTCCGAGGAAAAATATTTCAAAAATTTATGGAAAGGTATGAACGTGGAATATTACCTGAATTACCTTCCTAATGTAGTGGAAAGCCAGGTCCTTTCAGTACTGCTGTAAATAAGGCTAAAAGTGTGTATTAATGCACAGTTAATCAAATGGAATTTAGCAGCAAACTTTGTAAATACCCAGCTGTGTGGGATATCCTGATCAGTGTCAGGATGTGTGAGTGGAACAGCTGGAAAGCTGAGGGATTTCTGTCACAGCAGGCAGAGGTTGGAGTTTGGGCTGTGAAAAGGCAGAACTGGGATTTTGGGCATATTCTGTGGGTGCCCATCTCTGGTGTGGGACTGGGAGACCCAGTCCTGGTGGTTTGGGGCTGGGCCCCTCAAAAGAAGGTGTAATAAAGAATTGAAGGCACAAGTCTGGCTCAGCAGAGCAGCCCTTCCCTGCTCCCTGTGTCTGGCTCTGGAAAGCTCACCCAGGAACACCCAAATCCATTTTCTAAACTGGTTTGGTGCCGTTCTGTGGTAATTATAAAAATGCCTCCATAAAGCTATTATTTCTTACTTTGAAAATAAATACTTAATTATTCATGTAGGAATAAGCAACTATTTTATTATTTTTTCCCAAAGCCTGTGGTATTGCTGATGTCTTCCCTATTTTAAGATAAAATGAGTTTAAAATGTTCCTTGGAGTATATGGAGGTTCATTAACATAGATCAAGCTGCCTGTGTTTTCTTATAATTATCTTTCCGTTGATGTAATTTAAATGTTTGTTAGTTCCAAACGTAGTTGTTTAAAAATTGAAAACCAGATTTGAATGGTTGAAAACCATGCAGGAGAGATGTGGGGACACACTGAGCACTTCCAGGGATAAGGTTATCTGCTCTCTTTCTCTCCCAAGGATGTGGAACATGGAGTGTGCTCTGCCTAGGAATTGTTTTTCTTGGTGGGGGTAAGATTACAGTTGGTGAAAGGAAGGCTGTCATTTATTAAATACCACCCCACGCCCTAGCTCAGACTACATTTTAAATATCAGAGTCTTGACATTTCCTGTAATACTCTACACAATAGTCTCAGACAACTTTTAAACTTTTTTTTTTCTCTTTTGCAGTGACAAGTTTACTAGATTTTGTCAATGGAAAAATGTAGAGCTAAATATTCATGTAAGTACTTACAAGTATATTTATCTTGTCAGAGGCTGATACAGGAAAGAGAATGTTCAGTTTTGAATCCTGCTCTGCAAAGGCCTCATTAAGGAGGGTGGTGGATGTCATTGCTCTGCTATTCTTAGGCACAGCCCTGATGATTCCTGTCTGGATGTCCCCTTCGCCTTCCTCAGTTAATAGAATTTTGATTTTTTTAATGGCTGAAGAGCTGAACTGCCAGAATTGCTGCTGTTTATCAGCCCCAATCCCTGTCCATCTCTCTTTCCCATTCCAGTCCTGCTGTGATCCTAGCACCCTCTGGGCCTCTTCCCTTGGCCTCTGCTTTTGTCCCTCTGCACTTCTCTGTGACAACTTGGGCTGCAAAAGTAGCCCTGAATGAGAGTGGCAGTTTTTGGGAACAGCAGCCTCATTCCCCTTGTTGCTACTTCTCACTGTAGTGCTTCCAAGTACATGGAAATATCAACAATAAGGGGCTCCTTTTCCAACACAGTAAATGCTGTTGAATTACAGTTGAGGATCTCATCACATTCATGGATCATTTAGATGTTTTCACAGTAAGTTTTTTAATGCTGGAAAAATAAAGGTTTTGTTTTGTTGTTTCTGTTTCCATTTGCAGCTGACCATGAATGATTTTAGTGTACATAGAATAATAGGAAGAGGGGGATTTGGTGAAGTGTATGGCTGCAGAAAAGCAGACACTGGAAAAATGTGAGTATCACACACTCTCTGGCAGAGGTGATTGCAAACTCTGCACTAGTGAGGAAATCCTTTCAATCATTTCTTAGGAAATCAGTGGAAAGCAGCATCATGTTGCTGTAAAGTTCTTTGTAATGCAGTTTTATCCCCAGAGGTTCTGATTCCTGGCTCACTGCAGGCTCAGTTTGCTCCTGGATCCTGTTCCATGCCATGCAGGGGCTCAGTCTCACACAACTCCTGGGCACATGGAAATTCCAAATATCAAAACCAGTGAAAATGCACATGTTAAAATCAGGTGTGTGCTCCAACAATTCCCAGGATCAGAGGCTTCCAGGCCAGAGGGATGTCCCTGTGGAACCCATGGTGGCTGCTCAGGTGTCACCTGCTCCAGCTGGAGCTGGAGGTGCTGCAGGAGCCTGTCCCCAGTGCTGGGCAGTCAGGGCTGTGCCAGAGCCCATTCCCAGCGTGCTGTTCCCAGTTTGGGGGGTTGCATCAGTGCCTGCTCCATGTGTGGTGAAAGCAGTGATCCCTGCTGCCATTTGGAAGGGGATATCCCACTTGTGCTTCTCTGTGGGAGCTCCAGGGTCAGTCCTGGGTGGTTTTTTATTCTTTTTGTGATCTTAGCATTCGTTCGCACACCTCCCCTGATCATCAGATCTCCATTTCCAGGCATCGTTGTCCCATTGTGTTCTGAACACCTGGCCATGGATTTAATGTCTTGTTCTAAATATCAATCCATTTCTTTATTTATACCCCACCCTTTCATCTTGCTTTTCTCCTAACAATTTTAATCCACAGCCCATCCTTAAACATTTCCCTCCCAAGTGAGCAGGGCATGTGAGAGGTGCCCTCTGTCTGGTTCCTGCTGGCTCCTCTGGCACTCGTGTGTGCCTGACATCTTTGATAATAATAAACTTCTGACTCTTAACAAGTGGAAGTCATCTTAATGGTGCTATTATTATATTCAGTATTTCTGCAGTGACTTCAAGTATTTATATTAATGCTCTTACTAACAACGCTGGCTTTATTCTTGCTTTGGTACTTTTTGTCCATGTACTAAAATAAACATTTTATTTAGCTTGAGGCACGCTCAGCAGGCAGTTCTGAGCCCCAGCCATCTCCATGTCTGAGTAGGGCTCTGGCAGGAGGTGGATAAACCCTTGGGAAGTGAGAAGGACAGGTTTTATCAGATAGAAATAGAGCAAAGGGAAGCTAAATGTGGGAAAACCAACCTTCTTTTTCAAATTTGAAGCAAAACTTCAGATGAGGTTCAGCTTCTGGGTAGAGGTTTGGTTTAGTTCTTTCTTGATCCAAACCTGTGTGCCCATCCCTAACCCAGATCCCATCCCCTCCAGATGGCTGCCTCTGCTGCACTTAGAGCCTGCAAGGAGCGTGGGAAGCCTCCCCTCCCGCCCAGGTAACACCAGCAGTGTTCACTGAGCACTCACACACCTGGGGTTTCTGCCAACCACCCCTGCAAGCACCTCTAGAGAGGGGCCAGAAACTGGATGCAGTATTCCAGGGAGAGAGAGGGACAGCAGGACAGTGACAGACTTGATTTGGGACAGGTTCCCAGAGAAGCTGTGCCTGCCCCTGGATCCCTGGAAGTGTCCAGGGCTGGGTTGGATGGAGCTTGGAGCAGCCTGGGATAGTGGAAGGTGTCCCTGCCCATGAATTTAAGGTCCCTTCCCACCCAAACCATTCTTTTTTGTGATTTCCATCAGCCTTGAACATCCCCAGTGCCACTCTTCAGTCAGGGCAGGTCAGGGGTTATTTTTACTCACACTTCACAGACTCCTCAGCAGGAACACATGAATTTATTCCCAGTCTGGAAAGTTAAAATTCACCCTCACTCCCCCGCTCCCAACACATTGATGTCAGGAATGACGTGGCTGTTTTTGGGAGCTGGAGCCAAGGTGAGGCCCCAGGGCTGGATGGGGATGGGCATTGGAGCACTGCTGTAATGTGGTGATTTCCTAAAAATCCATGGGTGCCCGTGTCTAGGAGTGTTCTGTGGAGGAACACACGTGTCCTTCTCACTGATGTCTATTAATGAACTCACCCAATATCTTGGAAAAATACCCAGCCTGTATCATATCCTCCTGTGGTTGGTGGTTGTTAGGGTAACATCCTTTGTGAGCAAAATTTTATTAATTTGTGTAGCACAGATGGTAGAAAACTAAAAAAGCTTTCTTGTGTGTATATGACTTTTTTCTGAGTAGAAAGAAAATTAAGGAAAAAAATACATGTAAAACTCTGTGTTTTCATGATGCTACTTTCCTGGTAGAGCTGAAACTGTTGGAATTAAATGGAACCATGGCAGAATTTGTTATTTAATTCCTGTAGCAGATCCTTGCTTGTAGGTATGAGAAAATGAATATATGTTGTGTAATTCCTATCTCACTGTGATGGTTTGGACATGGAACTGTTTGTTAAAGCACATTTCTCCGTCAGGAGGCTTCTGCTGGAAATGTGATAATTCTGGGAGATTTTGTAGGTTCTGTGTTTAGGCTGAAATGGTGTTTTTAGACCTGGGTTTAAGTTGTTCAAGAACTTGTTTGCAGCATCCAGTAAATGTGCATGGTCTGACTGCCAGTGGATAGTCCTAATAGAGGAAGTTTTTGGGGCTTTTTCTGAATGGTTGGTTTTTTTTTGGTTTTTTTTTTTTCAGGTATGCAATGAAATGTTTAGATAAGAAGAGAATCAAGATGAAGCAAGGAGAAACATTAGCCTTAAATGAAAGAATTATGCTGTCTCTTGTCAGTACAGGAGTAAGTATCACTATGTGATTCTTTCTTTCTTCCATCTAATGTAAAAGCTGTTACATGTAATGCATATTCCATCAAATCCCTTGTGTGATATGCAAAAATTAACCCCCACTGGAGCCTCCCCCTGATTCTTGCAATGTGTCTGAAATGAGAAGGGAAAACCAAACTTGCTTGATCAGTTTGGGTCCTACAGAATGAGCATCTTTGCTGCAGAGGCTTGTGGGGGTGCCCATTTCTGAGGTAATTCATCCTCCCACCCTCCTGACTTTTTAAATATCCTTTTAAAAGTACTTTGTTTGAAACTTTTCCAGAAGACGATTCTGTCTTGTAAAAAAGATTCCTTTTTTACTATGGTTAGATAGTACTTTTGTGGAATCTAAAGTGCTCCTGCTGACAAAACTCCAGTTCATCTTCCCTTTCCTGTTACTCTGATATCCAGTTTTTCTGTTTTTGTTTTTGATGTACTTCAGCTGAGTCAAGGTGTACCAAGCCAGTCTGCCCATCTATTCTATTTATCAATTGGATTAAAATTAGATTAATCAAAGTGTAAAGATAAAACCATCATGGTGTGTGCAAAAAGCCAGCACCTGCCTGGTGTTGGCTCCCCAGCCCTGGGGCCACTGAGTGGTGGCTGAGGTGTGTTGGGCTCAGAGAAATTCCAGGCAGGATTGGAGGTGGCTGTGTCCTCCTTGCAGTGACACCGTGGTTGCCATGGCTACAGGTGATGCTGGCAGGAAGGTTCATTTCCCTCACCTTGTGGTGCATGAATTAAACACTGGGTGTGGGAACACAGGAACACAGCCCCCGTTCCCAGCAGACACAGGAGGGATGAGGAGGGATCATGTGTGGTTTTGTTCCAGGCTGTGCAAAGAGCAGGATTCCCTGCGGTGACACGGAGCAAACAGTGAGCTTTGTCCTGAGGCACCAGGGCTGTGTCTCCAGACATCACAGGATCTTTTCTGTGGGACAGACCTTGAAGATCCTCAGGTCCAGGCATTATCCCAGCACTAAGCCAAGGCTCCAGAGAGAGCTTAGAGCCCCTTCCAGTGCCTAAAGGGGCTCCAAGAGAGCTGGAGAGGGATTTGGGACAAGAGGGATTGGATTCTCACTGCCAGAGGGCAAGGTTAGATGGGATATTAGGAAGGAATTCTTCCCTGTGAAGATGGGGGGACCCTGGCACAGGGCTGCCCCATCTCTGGAAGTGTCCAAGGCCAGGTTGGACAGGGCTTGGAACAATCTGGGACAATGGAAGGTGTCTCTGCCCATGGCAAGGGATGGAACTGGATGAACTTGAAGGTCTCTTCCAAGCCAAACCATTCTGGGATCTGTGATTTATCCCTTCAGACTTTTTAATCAAGTTGCCTGTTTTCACCAGAGAGAAGATATGGTTTGTCCACGTGTGTCAGGATTCCTGAAAACCAGTGGGGAGTAGGTCTGTAGTAGAGAATAGACAAGAAATCGAGGGAAATGAGTAATAATTTTCCCATTAACTTTAATTTGTGGATCTGTAGCTCCAGCACTGAATGTGGATTTGCATGTCTAGAGATTCGAAGAGAAAATAGTTCAGGAGCTGCTGGTGGAGGCAGTTTGCTCACAGGCCAGCACACAGTGAGGCTTTGAGCAGGGGGAGCAGCAGGACGAACCATTTGTTTCTTTTGTTAAGGATTATCACCTCATTAGAGTGACATTTCTTTCAGATTCTCAGAAATCTGAAGAACTTTGAAGAGAGGTTTTGTACAAAGTGCTGCTCGGTCAGGTCAGATACACCTGGGCAGGAGAGGCTGGAGCACTTGGAATATGCAGAATGAGATAGGTTTGAAGGTGGTGGAATAAGAGAATTCCTTCCATCCCTGAATAGAAGCTGGGAGGCTGCAATGGCACGTGCTGTGCCCAGGGACAGCTCTGTGCTGCCCGGAGCAGAATGGAACTGGGAAGTCTATCACAGTGCAATTAGTCATTTAACTGGGAATCCAGATGTCTCTGCAAAATGCATCATAACAGCTGTGCAGATGACACAGCTGGTTGTGTAATCACTTCTGTTAATCCACCTCGAGCTCTGGCATTCCCCAGCACTCCTGGAGCAGGCAGCTCCCATGCTGGAGTCGGTCCTGGCTGCGTGGTGGGAGCAGCTTTCCACATTTCCAGTGGGTTCAGGAGTACAACAGGCACCTCTGCAGAGCATCTGGAGCCTCTTGGATGGGCCTGGTGGCACCAAACTGGGCTCTGCAGGGCTCAGTCTCCGTTGGTGTCTTTGCTGTGTCACTGTGGTGTAACGGGGACAAACTGTCACTGAGCTTTGGGTTTCCTCTTCTGCAAGACACAGGCCCCATCTTCCCCTCCCACAGAGACCTTCAGGCTGGAAAGGCATTGTGAAATCCTTGGAAGGTCACAGAGTAGGGAAAAATATTTTACTTTCTGTTAAAAGCAAAACTATATTTCATTTCTGTAGTAGCCAGTATTTTGCCTGATTTCTGTTCAAAAACTGGAATATGGAAATCACCAAGGCACTGATGGACCCTATGAAAGCAGCCAGTCCCAAGGTGCTTGTGGAAGGAAGTGGTTACTCCATGAATCTTTTCCTGAGGGCAGGAGGGGATCATTCCATCTCTCTGTTGCAAGACCAGGGGCTGTGCAGGGCTGTGGCTCCTCTCTGTTGTGGCTCCCAGTTTTTTCTTTCTGAAAAAACCTCAGTTCAGCCTCCTTACCCAGCTCTTCTTGAGATAATTTTACTGATGGCTGGGTTCAAGATTTCCTCCAAGGGATGATAAACACAATCCCAGAATCCCAGAATATCCCCAGTTGGAGGGCCCTGCTCAGGACACCCCAGGAGTCCCGCCCACCATAAGGAGATCAATAATCTGTTTTTTTGGAGCAGAACAGGTACTTGGTTGGTTTTCACATGTTTCAGTCAGTGACTGACACATCTTTGAGTGACATATCAGGACAGAGCTGCCCTCCAGTTAAAATGGGACACAGCTGCTCTGTGCTCTGAACACCTTTGTCTCCTGTTTGCTGTCACTTTGTTCCCCAAAGCTGAGTGCTTGGCTTTCAGTGGAGAGTCAGAACCAAAGATTTCCTCCTAGAGCACTTTTTCATGTGCCAATGTCTTTAAAATATCACATTACTACTTTTTTTTCTTTATGGTTGCTCTAATATTTTTTTTCTTTCCACATGATTTATTGCCACTACTTTGACTTCAGCAGTTCTCTGGACTCAATCCAGGATTGTTTGGATGTAAGGAACTCCTTCCAAACTGGTCTTAATTCACACACTAATGTCATAATGTTGCTTATTTTCATCAGAGCAGAAACTTGACTGCGATGAAGAATTGCTCTCCTAGGAAATTGGTTTTATTGCTTTATGTGTCCTTTAAAAAATAACTGTAGGGTGGTTTTTTAAAAATTTTTTATTCTGTAGAATACTCTTGCCATGGTTTTTGTGTCAGGAAAATACTGCAGTACAGTTTTTCTCTCTGTTAGGCAGGGAGTGAGTAGTGATGAAATTAGGAATGCTTGCACAAAAATGAGTTATGCATCACATTTACACTTCCAGATAACTTTTATTTTTAAAATCCATAAAAATATAAGCAAGCTATGTTCTGGCATAGAGAAACCTTTTTATTTGTCTATGTGTGGTGTTTAAATTCTACCACTAAATCCTTCTGGGTAATTAGATTGCTCTGAAATTTTAGGAGCCCTGCTTGGGGACACTTCTGAATTACCCAGTCAATGCAGGAAATTAAGTTAATAATTCTGCTAAAGCTGCTGTTGTGAAGTTAAGTGGCAGCTACAATAGTCCCCAGCACAGAGTTCATAACCAGAGGTGGTATCTTGTGCTAGACACCACATCAGGCTCCTTATTTTTAGGGCCATTTAGGAATTTGAGTTTTTTCCTGGGTGCTGTTCAGATGTTTCACACCCATCCCTCCCCTCTGCAGGGAGCGTTTGGGGTGAGCAAAACATAAAAGTACAGTTGTGTTGGAGCAGGGTGTCCCCAGGCATTGTGGGGGTCCCTGGGGTTACAGCCAGCTCTAGAAACATTTTTATGTTTCAGCCTCTTGGAAGGATGGAGGGGCTCTGAAGTGTCCCTGTCCCTCCCTTTCCTCTCTCCCCTGCTGCCCAAGGCCACTGTGTTTTGCTGTTTCTAATTTGGGAAGGGAGCAAGTTCCTGTCAGAGATTCCCAGAGCTTTCCCTTGTCCATCCTGCAGAGCCAGGCACGTTGTTGGAGTCACATGAGGCCACTCTCTGCTTCCTGCAGGGTGTCCTGGGCTCCTCTGGGATCATCTCCCTGGGATCAGGTGTGGGTTGGGGCAGCCCAGCCTGGCCTGGAGCACAGCCATTCCCAAAGGGATCACTCACTGCACACTCAGCAAACAGCTCTGCTTTTGTACCACAGCCTCCCATCAAGGTGTCCCTGCCCATGGCAGGGGATTGGAATGAGATGATTTTTAAGGTCCCTCCCAACCCAAAGCATTCCATGATTCCATCCCATACAGCTTTGGAGAAGAAGGTGATGAGGTGACAGCCACTCCCCAAGAGCCTCCTGGCTTGTATCAGCAGGAGTGTGGCCAGCAGGACCAAAGCAGGTCCATTCTTCATGGAAAGGATTCTCCAGCCCTGGCACAGCTGCCCAGGGCAGTCGTGGAGTCACATCCCAGGAAGGATTTAACAGATGTGTGGATGTGGCAGTTGGGGACTTGGGTTAGTGGTGGGCTCAGCAATCTCAAAGGGCTTCTCCAACCTCAGCAGTTCCATAATTATGAATTAGCCCCTGCATCCAGCACAGGCCCAGTGCAGAGGAAGGTCTGCCAGCTGCTGCCATGGGGTTTAGAATGTGTGTCGTGGAGGTACCAGCACATGAGCAGACCTTGGGAACAACAGTGTGTTTTTCCAGTGGAATTTTTTGTGGCTGCTTGTCTTAAATATGGGATAAATTGAGGTTCAGGTGCATCAGGAGTTGAGGTGTAACTCATCCCAGCCCTGGCTGCTCTGCTCTGACCTCCTAAACCTCCTAAATGATCTGGACATTGCTGTAGCTGCTTTCTGAGCATCCAGAATCCCAACTCCTGCCTGGTGTGTTCACATTCCTTCAATCCTCTGTTGGAAATGCTGCTGGGGGCCAAACACCTTCATTGTCACCTGGGCAGGGCCCTTACAGGGGGACAGTGGTTACCAATTTTGCTTAATTTCAGGAGTGAGAACTTGGGAATACTGGCAAATAGCACAGGAAAAATATCAGATGTATTTTTAGCTTTCCTAAGTCACGCTTTGCTTTTTGCCCAAGGTGAACCTCTGCTCTTCCCTTGCAGGACTGTCCTTTTATAGTCTGTATGACCTATGCCTTCCACACCCCTGACAAGCTCTGCTTCATTCTGGACCTCATGAATGGTAAGCAAGACTTGTTCAGATGATGGTTATGTTACAGAAATTTTGGCAGGAGGATTGCTGAGATGGTTGGTCCCTCAAGCCTGGGCTGCTCCATGAGCTGATTTATTCAGCTCTCCACAAACCAATGTGTGGTTCAGGCTTTGCTTGTGTGGAAATCCTCTGCTGGATTAGTCACTGAATCCAAATGTTTATGAAATAAATGCATTTTAAAATGGAGTTTCAGACTGATCAAATCTCTGTATGAACTTTCTCAGCTATTTTGCCACCACACAGACTTGCAGAGGGTGAGGCTGTGTGCTCCACAGGTGATAAGAACCTACAAAAGCTCTGCTATTCCCCCACAGTGTTACCCTGTCTGCCTGTGGGGTAAGATTTTGCTTAATTACGTCTCAATTCTCATTTCAGGAGGAGATTTGCACTACCACCTCTCCCAGCATGGAGTGTTTTCTGAAAAAGAAATGAGATTTTATGCTACTGAAATCATCCTGGGGTTAGAGCACATGCACAATCGCTTCGTGGTGTACAGAGACCTGAAGGTAATGGTTGGTGGGTGCCTGCATCCACACAGACCCTCAGATAACTTCCATGGATTTCCTTTCCTGGAACCTTTCCTTGGCAGGATTATTTCTTATATTATTATCTGCCTGATTTTTGTAACGAGTTTTTAAAGTTGTTCTAATCTGTGCCGTTATCCAGTTTAGCCAGCTTGGGAGAGGCTTGCTGGGGGTCACAGTAAATCCTCTGAAGTGTTATCTCCCTGCTGGGTGTAATTTAGAGGATATTCTGTATTTCTGGGAACCCTGGAAGAGGCCTTTGTGTGTGTGATGGGGAACAACAGCACAAGAAATGCTTGGGGGTTTCACTGTTGGGAAATCAAGGACAGCTCCCAGAGAAGAGTCCCTGGACCAAGTGACAGCACAAGGGGATGAAAGTCTGCCCAGAGACTGAGAATAAAAGGTGTAAGAGCCACACTCAGACCCTGCTGTGAAGAAACCAAAAGCAGCTTGAGGCCAGAATGGATTATTCATTTATTACCTGCTTTGTGTTTCAAACCTTGCCTTGCCCTTCTGTTATTCAGCATTTCATAACCTGTGGAGTTGATGGTAGTGCTCTCTGAGAACGTAGATTTTTATCTGGAAAGTGCCTGGTATATTGATGTTAAATAAGAGAAGGCAATTACCAATTACCAGGCAGTATTGATGTTTGAGTTACTGTGCTTGTGAGAGTTTGCAGAAGTCAGCTGGGGACTACCAAGAACTTACCTCCCTGTGTTGGTTTCCAGCCTGCAAATATCCTGCTGGATGAACATGGGCACGTGAGGATATCAGACCTTGGGCTGGCTTGTGACTTTTCTAAAAAGAAGCCACATGCCAGTGTGTAAGTATTATGTCTGGGAGCTTTGCTGCACATACAGGTAGTGCTAAATACATCCTGAGTTTGTCTTTATAACTTAACTTTGCCTGAAGGGGAGGAATGACACTTGTGTGGCCCAGGCTTGCTGAGCTGGAGGCTCTAATGAGGTTTTTGGGCTCTTCTCCCTGTTTTCCTGCTCAGTTGTAGCAGCTGATGTGTAGGCATGGCTGGGAGATGACACATTATTTCAGGATGATTCACTGCTCAGAGAAGAACCTGACTGAGTTAAAGTACCAGATTGCTTTAATTGTCCCAACCTGGTAATTAAATATTCCCAAACTGACTAAAATCCTGGATTTATTGTGTCTTTCTCTTTCTGGATCTTCATGGAACTGGAGGCAAATTATGTTCTTTCTGCCTCTTGCCATCATGATTTAACTCGGATCTGAATTCCAGGATTTGTGTGTGGATTCCCATCTTACCTGGCACGTTTTATTCTTAGGTCCTCAATTGCCCTGATTAAGTCTCGGAATTTATGCAAAAAAGGGAAACTCCAGCCTGTCACACCTTAAGAGATTTGCAATTCAGTAGCTTCTTGAAAAAAGTCCATATGTTTTGAGTATGTCAAGGGTAAAAGTATGTCAAGGGTAAAATACCTGGTGGCTGCTTCTAGTGGTGCCCAGGGGTGAGTTCAGGAGTGTCCTGTGCTCACACAGGTAACACATGAAATCCATTGGAGGCAAAATGAAATAGTTAAAATTAAGTCTTTCCAAACTGGCCTGTCTTATTGAGGGAATATTGATTTTTAATGATTTTTTTTTTCCAGTGATAATGTTGGATGTAATGAATGTTTTGTGCTGTTGTGCTCTGCAGAGGAACCCACGGGTACATGGCCCCTGAGGTGCTGCAGAAGGGCACAGCCTACGACAGCAGTGCTGACTGGTTCTCCCTGGGCTGCATGCTCTTCAAGCTGCTGAGGGGGTGAGTGGGGCTCCTGCCTTGCCTTTGGGAGCCTGGGGGCCTCTGTGGGTGTCCCTTGGAATAGCAGGACATTGTGTGTCACAGATTGAAGTGATCCCTCAGTGCTGACCCATGTCACCATGTGAGACAAACACACTTTTTCTTCCAAACCAAACCAAACCCAAGCCCTGCATGCTGTAGTAGCTGCAGGTGTGGGGCATGATGAAGGCAGGTCCTCTATCTGCTCTTTGAACTGCTGCTCCCAGCAGTTTGCTCCTCTCTTGGTGGCTGGTAGTGTTTTAAATGCTGTGATGTTGCTCCTTGGAGTGCTTTAAGCTGTCCTGTTAGATCGTGGGCTTCGTGTTAGGCTGAGACCTGGTGGTGTGGAGAAGCTCTTGGCTGCACTGGTCCCTTTTTGTGTACTCAGCCTTCATTCCTGCAGGGTTTGGGCCAGGTACAAGGTGTGGATCCTTCCATTTGCTGAATCTGGCCTGTTACCTAATCAGTGTCCAAAGGTACACCATAATTCCAGCTCTGTCAGCAATTACCTGCTCATTAAACTTACGTGTCTAGAATCGATTAATGTCATGGGATTTATCTGAGCAGTCAACAAGCACTGATGGGCAAGTGCTTGTTGAAAATGGCATCCTCACTGTTAATGGCAAACCAGAAGAAATCTGAGGCTTTTCACAGTGCTTCTCTGTAAGGATTGATCATTAGGTCGTCCTGTGTCCTCACACATAATTAATTATGAGCTTTTATCTCCATCCAGACACTGTACAAGAGAAGGTCAGTGTGTGACTTGTGAATTGAACTCTAGAGCTGTATCAATTTAGCATTAATTGTGCACAAAGCAGACTATGTAAGGGTGCAAATAAAGAAAGAAATGGTGTTTAAATTGCCAGTCTTTGGGCTGTAATTCTCCCTGGCAGAGATGTTCAGGGTAGTATCAGTGCTCAGCCAGAAGCCAGAGCATTATTCATGGTGAACTCTCGTTCCTCATCTGTTCTGAAGCCGATTAAACACGTCCCAAAACAAGGGCTGGGCACATGGTACCATTTCTTGTTACTCGGTAAATTTAGTCTGGCACAGAATCTGCCCATAAGTCGCCAGTGAATCATTTTCTTCCCTGATCTACTCAGAGCCTCCTTGTCAGAGTACATCAGGCTGTGTGGGAACCATTTACCTGTCATGCTAAAAAGAGAAAAAATGAAATCCTGGTCCATCCATTGCATCCATCAATCAGAACATTTTTGAAAATAAATGGAAAATTACTTGGGAGTAGCAGGTCTCCAGTTGAAACGTGCTGGTACACTCTGCCATGTGGTAAGCCAGAATGCTTTAGAGTAGCTAATTAATGGAATTGATAAGTGAATAACATTTTGATTGTGAAAAACATCATCCCCTCAAGGTTTTAAAAAAAATAAGCAGAGAATATATCCTAAATGTAATCAAAATATCTTACTACAATGCTGCTTCTTTCTCTCATGAAGGACTGTGTGATAAATCTCTTAATGTGCCACAATCTTCTGTAGCTTAGAGGAAAATTCAAATTCAAACCAGAATTATAAAGCAGGAAAAGGATGAAGCTGATAATTTACAAGATACCATCAGATATCTTCCCAGTGGCTGATGCTGTGGGATCTGTGATTTCTTATCTGCTTACTCCATGATGGGAAGTGGTGAGTTCAGTGGGTCATGCTCACCTTCCCTATAGAAATCCTTGGATTTAAATCCCTGTGGATGATGGCTGCTTAGGGTTTCCTTGATAGCTGAAAACTGTTCAGGTTTTTGGGAGATAGATGTGATTGATGAGGCACTTGAAGCACATCTTCAAGGCCAGATCAGTGTTTAAGAATTACCCAACTTTCTACTCACTTTGCTGTGGATCAGATTGTTCTGCAGGACAGGGTTGATGAGGGGGAAGGATGGGACTAACAGGATGCTCCACTCTTTTCCTGGCATTGCCACAGCTGAAATACCCTGATATGCTGTGGCTTTACATTTATTAACATTCTTTTTTTCTTCTCTGCACAGGCACAGCCCTTTCAGGCAGCACAAAACCAAAGATAAGCACGAGATCGACCGGATGACGCTCACCGTGGTAAGACCTGGCTTCAGTGACATCCCTGTGTTCCCTGAGCTCCCATTTCCCCTAAAACTGCAGCTGCACCCCCTGCTCTCCCAGAGAGCTGTGTTTGCACATGGGAGAGTCCTTTCCAAACACCATCAGAGACAAGAGAGCAGAACACAGCGCTTCCATGGTGGAATATCTCTTTGTATTTCCTTTCTCTACAGAATGTGGAGCTCCCGGATTCCTTTTCTCCTGAGCTGAAGTCCCTTCTGGAAGGGCTCCTGCAGCGGGATGTGAGCAAGAGGCTTGGGTGCCAAGGAAGAAGGTAGGTGTTGTCTTCTCCTTGGACCTCTGCCTTGAAAAATTTCCACTTCTCTGTCAATGAGTGAATACATTTCAAGTAAAAATCTGCTTCCTGTTGCGAGGATTTTAATTTTGGAAAGAGAACATTAAAAAGTGCTGCTGCATGGAATTGCATTTCAGCTTCCATCAGTTTGGACATGTTTTTTTGGACAATTTCTGTCCTTAAAGCCTTCCCCTGAGTTCCCTGCAGTCATGCTTGCATTGGGTGGTGTTTCTGCTTCTCATCCCTTGGTTGTTTTTCTGGTTTTGCCTGATCTGTTTTGGCATGAAATCATATGACTTGACTCAGACATACTGATAGGGAAAATTTATTGCTTATATTTTATCTGTAATGATAGGAACATATGACATACAAAAAAACCCGAAACCAACCCAATCCCAAAACCACCAAGCTAAAAGCTACAAGTATTGCTGGTGCTGCCCGTGTCACTTGATTATTCTAAGGAAAAGAGCTTTTGTTTTGTTTCTTGACTACAAAACACTCCTTGCTTCTGCCAAGCTCACCTTGCTTGTAGCTGTTTGTGAAACTGTTGTCTCCTGCTTAAAAAGCCTGTGTGAGACAGAGAGAGAAAAGGAGAGGAGTAAACAACTGTTGAGAAACCATTGGGATGTGTGATAACAGGTAGCTGATGGTCACACCTAAGCTGGGGCTGGCTCCAGTTCCAGTGGGAGATTCAGAGGAATCTCCAAGTTTTTGTCTCAGAGCCCTCTTTGATAATGGCCTGAGATTGCTTTTCCTTGGGGCATAACAAGAGCAGTTGATTATTTTCCCATAAAATTTGTATAATTTGAGATGGTGTGGAGTAATCTGGTTATTTACAAGCAGTGATTGGTGAATCTGCCAAAGGGTTGGGGTTTGGGATCTGACCCAGATCGGTGTCGGGATTGTGACAGCACAGGAACATTTTTTGCTGTTGGAAATGATGGAGTGCCATCAGGAGTTCTTGCCTGCCAGCCCTAGAGCGCTGTTCCAAATGTTTCCACATGAAAATCTTCTCTCCTGTTGTTTACTGAGGAATTCTTAAGTTTTTATTGCAAAAAAGAACGTTTCCCCAATGTTCTCAAGTGATAGAAATGTGACCTTTGAAGGCTTTGTATTCCTTGCATATACTTGAAAAGCCCCTTCATTTGTTGATTTCAGTCACTTCTGTTTTGCAGCGCACAAGAAGTAAAGGAACATCCTTTCTTCAAAGGCATTGATTGGCAGCAAGTCTATTTACAGAAGGTAAAGGACGAAGACAGTAATTTTAGCTGACTTGGTAAAGCAGTAAAAGGAAAATAAACCCAAACAGGTACTGAACAGAAAACTTGAGGGTCACAATGCCCAGCACAAGTGCTCAATCACACAAATACAGGGAGGTTGTTAATGAATATTCATTACTACAGATCTTCCTGATTGTTAAGAGTGAGTTATTACATTTCCAGGCTCAAATGACTGCATGGTTTCCTTTTCTTTGCTGTCTCTAAACTGGGGAGTTTTATCCCCAAATTTTTGAAGGAGCTCTGATTAAAAGAAGTGCCAACAATTTTGCGCTGAAGTTTAATTCCAAGGGGGGGATGCTCTGGCACAGTCAGGTGTAATCTGTGCAAAAAATACACAAAAAATAGGTTGTGCATGACTACAGAATGGAGTTAAATAATGCCCATTAATTTGTCTTTAATGATGCTGATTTTAATTTCTAGTACCCTCCCCCCTTGATTCCTCCCCGGGGAGAAGTCAATGCAGCAGATGCTTTTGATATTGGCTCCTTTGATGAAGAGGACACTAAAGGCATTAAGGTACCCAACTCTCAGTGGTGGAGGGTGGCACTGGGACTGCTGTGCTTGGCTTTCCATGTGTGTCTGGCATTCCTTTGCTTCAGGGCTCTGGATGTGCAAGGAATTCCTTCAGGCTGGGAAAATCAGTCCATGCTGGTACCTTGGGCTGGTTCCCTGTTTGTTGTTGTTTGCCAAGTCCTCATGTTTTTAGATTAGCTGAAATCTACTTTCTTAGCAAAAGTTTTATGTGATAGAGGAAATGTTTCAAATGGTCAGGAAACAATTGGGAAAGCCTCAGATTTTCAGGGATACCTTATGGTTTGTGTTTTAAAAGTTGGGATTTATTTCTGGTAGCTTGCAGAAATGGAGTTAAAGCTTATTTTAATAGTTGAGTGGTCAGAGAGTGCTGGGGAAAACTCTTAAGAATTACAAACTGTGTTAATAATGGCAATCGTAAGTTGGAAAAGTGGTTAAAATATTGCAGGTTCTGCTATTATCCAAAATGTAATGAAAAGAATATAAATTATATAAAAAAAGAGAGAAGTTAGAGCTGCTGGCCCCTTTCCGATGAAGGGGGTGACCCCCCTGTGAATTCCTCCACTCTCTGAAGTTTCCCTGGGACTTTGGGACAGCAGGGCTTGGGTCAGTGCCCTTCATTGTTTCCATCACCCATTTCTGCAGTAGAACAGGCCTCGTTCTTGTTCTTATAGAAGTGAGTCAGGAGGGAAACTAATTATTCTAAACTTTATAAGCAAAAAGCCCCATTAAGTACTCACTGAGCTTAAAAGGGAGCTCGTCTGTCAGTGTCACCTGCTGTGGTGACAGAAGTTGGCACAGAAAAGTGCAGAGAGCCCAGGATGTTCTTTATCCCAGAAAATTCCACATCTTCAGCATCAATGTTAGCCTGGCAGGATTCCAGTCTCCTGTAATTCTGCAATGCCAGAATTCAGAGGAACATTTTGCAAGGAGGAACCGAGTGGTCTTTTGATTTCTTGAGGGGATCAGATATTGTCAGCAACATGATTTAGTGAGAAATCCTGTCATGGAGTGTGAATCACCAGCAGGTCAGTGCTGTGTCATCTCCAGTTTGATCTCAGAATCTCATAGCTCAGGCTGCCCATGGATAAATTTACCCTTGGGGGTGAGTCAGGGAGGGGTAGCACAGCCCTGCTGGGTGTCACAGGTGTCCAGAGGGGACAGGAGGGTTCCTGCCTGAGTCAGCTGCCAGCGAGTACAGTTCACAGTGTGAACCCCTTGCTCTCCTCCCTGGTCCCTGGGATTGTATTTATCCTGCAGAGTGGCCCCAAGAAGAGCATGTTTGGGGTTGCAAGGGGGGAGGCAGCAGGGGATGCCTGTGGCTGTTCCCCCTGCCTCGCAGGGAATCCCTGCAATTCCAGAGAGATCTTCTGGGTGTGTATTTTCCTGCTGGGATATGGCATGGATCTCTGAAAATGAGGAGAATATCTATTCCAGGAGTGTCTGGCCTAACTGCAGTAGGGGAATTAAGCTGCTCCTGCAGCTCCACACAGCTTTAAACCCCTCCAGGGATGGGCACTCCACCACTGCCCTGCTCAGTGCTGGACAAACCCTTTTCATGAAGGAATTTGTTCCTAATTTTCTTCAGTGCCATTCAGTTTAAGTACTCAAAGGATTAGTGGAGAAAAGAATCCTTATACCAATAAAATTGAGATCTGCAGCACATGCTGATGAATTCTGAGGGTTAATTATTAAGAATATAAAGCCAAGCTGTGGAAGTGTGGAAGGCATTGCTGTGGAAGAGGTATCTTTTCACTTATTCATGGAGTTTTTGTGCTGAGGAAGTTTTTGTGCAACAAAGTTAAGAATACTGGTGCTTACATTGGAGTAATTATTTCAGTGTCTGGAGAGCATTATGGGGCAGTGTTGAGTGAAGATTTTGGAGCTATCAAACCAAACAAGTCTTGAGCAGGTGGCCTGTTCTCTGCACATAAATTAATATCTTTGCTTAAATTAGTGTCTGTGCTTCTCTTGCTTGCATCTGTTTGTTCTGTGAAGGTTTGAGTTCAATCCATCTTGTAAAATAATACTGTTGCATGGGTAACTATTAACTGGGGGATAAGAATAGTGAAAGTTATTAAAATGATGGGTTTTTTGTTGTTTTTCTCTTGCAAGTTGCTTGATAGTGACCAGGAGTTATATAAGAACTTCCCTCTGGTAATATCGGAGCGTTGGCAGCAAGAAGTAGCAGAAACTGTTTATGATGCAGTAAATGCAGACACAGATAAAATTGAGGCCAGAAAAAGGGCTAAAAATAAGCAGCTTGGCCACGAGGAAGGTAATCTGTCCTTACACTTCTCTCATCTTTTGCTGCTAGGTAGTAATTCCTGGGTTTGGAGTTCCACAGACTCCCACTGCTGTCATTCCTGGAAATCGTTAGGATTCGTTTAATTGCTGTCATGTTGCTTAAGATTTTTCTTAATGTTTTGAAATGCTGAGTGATGACGTCAAGCTTTGGAAAGAGATTCATGGAATCATAGAGTCCTGGAATAGTTTGGGTTGGAAAGGACCTTAAAGCCTGTCCAGTTCCACCCCACTTCCATGGGCAGGGACACCTTCCACTGTCCCAGGTTGCTCCAAGCCCTGTCCAACCTGGCCTTGGACACTTCCAGGGATCCAGGGGCAGCCACAGCTTCTCTGGGCACTCTGTGCCAGGGCCTCCCCACCTTCCCATACTCTGGGGTTCGATTTCCTGCCCAGGAGCTGGGAAGGGCCCCAGGAGGTTTTGCACAGCAAACTGCAGCTTGCACAGGGGTGTTCCATCAAACCCCCAGACTTTGGGGAGCAACATCCAGTGCTTTTAATAACCTCTTCCAGTGAGATACTTCTTTAAAAGCCAAGTCCTGTCCTTGTTCCCTGCTCTGCAGCCACAGCAGCTGTGTAGTTAGGGCAGAAGTGGGGCTGTGTGTGTGATCTGTACCTGCCGAGGGCACAGCAGCTCTAGAGCTCTGTCCCCTGGGCACAGAGCTCACTCAGAATGCTTTTGCCTGCACCTTCTGTCACTTTGCTAACATCTCCTCTTGGTTTAGATTATGCCCTGGGGAAGGACTGTATCATGCATGGGTACATGCTCAAGCTGGGGAACCCTTTCCTTACTCAGTGGCAGCGGCGTTACTTTTACCTCTTCCCCAACCGGCTGGAGTGGCGAGGAGAAGGAGAGTCCCGGGTGAGTGAGGGGCTTGGGGAGCTCTGGTGGAAGGCAGGTGGAGGTGGGACACACCTGGAGTTCTCCTGGGAAGGAGTTCTCTCTGAGTAAAAGCCCAGTGGATTTGAGTCACTTCTCTCAAGTCTCACTTGATGGGTAGCTTACACTGCACAGAGGAGACATAAAGTTGACTTGAGAAACCTGTTTGCTCTGTTTTGTTGTGTTTTTTTTAAAGGATTTTGGTAGTTGATGGTGTTGTTTTTCATTTAGGACCTCTGGACTATTTATACAAAAAAACACAAGCTGGTAAGGTGACAAATGCTATAGCATTTTATTTCCAAGAAAATGCTATAGTGGCTGTAGTGTAGCCCAGCTGTGCTCACGTGCAGGGCAGATAATTTGTATATTTAAGTTGAGGAAGCATTTGGAATTTAAGACATTGTGTCCTCTGCAGTCCATAGGGAGAGTTTTCCTGCACACTGCTGTATATGTTCTCTTTGTAAGTATTCAGTGCTGAAATATTCCCTTTCAGCTCTTTGAAATAGTGAAATTGGCTTTTTTTTTTGGTAATAACACTAATGCTTGAAAAATGCATCAAATGATATGCAGCTCTTGAGGGAAAATAGTGAATATTCTGTTTGCAGACACACCTATTTGTAGATTCTTATTTCATGCTGTCATTACTGGCTTTTAGAGCTGATATTTCATTGTCACTATTGAAACAACCAAGCCCCTTGTAAATCTCTCTCTTACCTTATTATCTATCTTTAGTTCATGACCCAGCCTTCAGAAATAAATGTTTGTGTAATGACTCTTAATGTTCATCACTTAATTCATGTAGATAGTCCAGGAAAGTGAGATAGTGGCTTTATTTGATGGGCAACAGCATTTTTTTTCAATTAATTCTCTGCTCTTTTGCAAATACTGCAGCAAAACCTGCTGACAATGGAGCAAATAGTATCTGTTGAAGAAACACAAATTAAAGATAAGAAATGCATCTTACTGAGAATTAAAGGAGGAAAACAGTTTGTCCTACAGTGTGAGGTAAGACTTGATTTTTGATAACTTGATCAGATTGTTTTGCATATGATAAAAAATTGACAAGTTTTTCAGGTCATGCTGTTGCATGTTAATTAAGGCACTTAGTGAAGCAGAGCTGTTTATCACACTCGAATTTTGAAGGCAGGAAACCTGCAGCTGTGCCAGTTCCTGCCATGGATTTCAGTGGTGTTTGGGACAAAACGAGCTCAGGTTATTAAATAGCTAAAAACTCCCAAACTTCTCAAGCTCTGTGTGCTCCAAGGGCCTCGTTGGCTCATGTCTCACTGTGAGGAGCTGCTGGAGCTCATGTGTGGAAGGGGGGGGTGCTCAAGTCCTCAAAACATTGTACCAGCCTTTGCTGGGGCGATGGAGAAGCTAAGGGCTGCACATGGGCAATACCCAAAGTTGGGAAAATTAAAATAACTTCCCTAAAGTGCTGTCTGAGGGAGAAGACGCTGTTGACCGTGTAGGATGAAGTGCCAAACTGCTTCTGTGTCTCTTGCAGAGCGACCCCGAGTTTGTTCAGTGGAAAAAAGAGCTGACAGAAGCTTTCACCGAGGCCCAGAGGTTGCTGCGCCGGGCTCCAAAGTTCCTCAATAAATCGCGCTCCACGGTCGTAGAGCTCTCGAAGCCCCCGCTCAGCCACAGGAACAGCAATGGGCTGTAGGAGACACCGACCACGTTCCCACAGGGAGAGCTGCTTGGTGACCCTGCAGAGCGTCCCAGAATCCTTGTGAACGAACTTTGTGCAGTCCTGGCCGCGGGATGTGCCCGGGAGAGGAGGAATTCATTCCATGTTTACAGCGTGGGATCACGTCAGGACTCTGTCTGCGGAGGGTGGCAGGGGTGGGGACACCCTGCCCCTGTGGCAGCGCTGGAAGTCACCAAGCGGAGAGGCTGCTCCTTGCTCCCCGGCGGGGCCCGGCTGAGCTCCGTCCCTCTGGAACTACTGATGGAAGGAAGAGGTTTTTTTTTGGTTTTTTTTTTTGGTTTTTTTTTTCTCCCCTGCCGTGCCCTCTCTCGGTGTGCTGGGGGTGGCACGGGTGCTGCTGGCTGGGTGACACTCCCGTGGTGACACGGACGGAGCCGGAGCTGCCGCCTGGCCGTGGTGGGTGCCCCTCACTCTGTCGTGTTGCCGTGTCCTTCCCGACCATTACTGCTGAACTCTCTGATAACCTTTGCTCCATACTGCTGATGATCAACAGTGTGACTCTGATGCACTTCAAAGTACTGAATTCTAACTGTCCTGTGGTTTAAATGTTATTGCTACTTCATGGGAGCGTTGAACTCGAATTATTCCCTGGGTTTGTTGTACTCACTAATAGTAGCTACCACCGTTTTGCTTCTTCTACGTATATGCAGTACTATAACTGACACAATAGAGTAATAATTGGTGAAGAGGAATTTATGGTAGCTTCATCTAGTGCTCTGTTGTATAAATTGACTATTTTAGCACAGTTTTTAAAGAGCAGATTCCTTTTGACAAGTTTACAGTGAACATAAAAGACAGTTCTTTTCCATTTCAGGTCAACTGCACTTTTTAAAAAATTAAAAAGAAATGATTCAAACCCGGTGCATTCTAGAGCATGTGCTGGGTTCCAGTGTGTGTGGGTACCTCGGTACGTATCCCGGATCACTCCTCAGTCCTGGGACTCGGGATCCTCCTCTGCTGTACACAGGTGTGTTCCCATAGCATAGAAATCCCCAGAAATCCCCAGTTCCCCCTGGAGCCCGGCCCAGGAGGTTTGTGCACATATCACAGCTCGGCTTGGGAAAGGATCTCTCATTTTGTGTTCTGAAGAGTTCAGACTGCCCACAGTGAAAGTAGTGTGCGAAAACCGAGTGTGGAAATGGCAGAACAAGCTGATCAAATGCCAGGTTTGTGTTAATTCTAACTGAGGCATCAGGTGTGTTGGGTGCAAAGTCTTGCTGAAGGAAAGCTCTAATCCTGAGCTGTCCCACAGCTTCAAGCCGCGCCTTGCCCTGGGTGCTGTGCTGGTTTGTAAGAGAGAGGTCAGGCTGAACTTAAACTTTTTTTCCAATTTAGTGAACAGCTTAGAGAAGATTTTTCTTCCCAGCTACAGAAGTACAACTCTCACAGTCCCTGAAGACAGTGGAGTTGTGCCTGTGTAAGTGGGAGCAGAATTTGTGCGTGGTTTGTTGAGCGTGTGTGGCTGTCAGATCACCACAGAGTTCCTTGGAGAAAAGTAGTAAGAGTGCCTCTGTTTGCTTCTGCATGGGAGCTGGGTTTGCTGCAGAGCTTGTGCAAATCCTAGCTGACCACCTGGGGCTGCATCAAAGGGAAAATGTGTTCTGGAAAATACCCCCTGTGCGTCAGTGGTTCCTTTCAGTGATTTCCCCCCCCCCCTCATTTATTTTACAAATTATTCTATATAAACAGTACCAGCCTCTCTGTCATGCCTGTTGGGCATCTCAGCTCCTCTGCAAGGAGCAGTGTCAGAGGTGATTGGTCAAATGTTGGACTTGATGATCTTGGAGGTCTTTTCCAACCTAAAATGATTCCACGATTATTTGTGTGGTATTTAAAAAGTGTTTGGGATAGAAAATGTCTCATCCTGCTGGCTGTGATTCAGCTTTCCCTACAATACCATGCAGTGCTCGTATTTTTCTCCTTGATTTAGAAGAAAGCCCTCAGATGGTGTTAAAACCTTCTCACAGTTCTTGTGTAACTTGTTTTTACTTTCTTAGTCCCTGCTCAGTTCCATTCTTCTCCTTCAGTTATTTTCCATGGCTGAATTTCACTCTCACTCCCTGTCAGCAGATTCCCGTGTCAATGAGGGAGGAGCAGGTCATCAGCTGGGAAATTGTGCCTCAAACCCAGAGATTTTATATGAAATGAAGGCTGTGTATTGACTTAGGGAAATACATCTATTTTGGAATGTGATGGAGTTGGGATGGCCCTGGAATATCCTCATTATCATGGTCCTTGCTGCCTCATCCAACCTCCAGTGGGAGGGGCAGGAAAAGATTTGGATTTCTTTAGCCAGCTGATTTATTGACAGTTGAAAATAGCTTTATTTTTGTGACTTGTATCTAACTGTGAAGCTAGGAGAGGAGAGGTTATCACCAGTGACAAACTCCTGAATGAAGGTGGGATCCCAGTAAGAAATGGGGCTCCGTGTGGAAGTGACTGGATGTGCTGGTGTGGAGGGAGAGCTGGAATTGCACCCTCCAAACCAGAAAATCCTGGATACTGCTCCAGACTGCTCCTTCTGGGTGTAGGAACCAGAGTCTCTGATGTTTTTGTTTTGGACAAAGATTCCTGGTGGTGTTGGTTTGCAGGAGGGTCATTGGCTGTGTCTTTAGTATCCCTCATTTATTTGCTAATTATTTTGCAAATTCATGAAACTGTTAAAGGCATGTTCACTGTGGGGTGTTTTTTGTGTTGTTTTTTTTTTTCAATTCTTCATCCAAGTGTTGGCCATCCACTACTCCAAGTGTAAATCTTCTTCCTCTTAGCTTGTTTGAGCTTTTTGTGTTCTTGTCCCTGGTCCAGCAGAGCCTCGGCTGCAGGCTCACGGGTTCTTCCCAAAGTGCTGCTGTGAGACAAGCTGGGGTAATGCTGGAGTGGATCCAGCTGGGATTGACATTCCTGGTATGTTCCCCCACCCCCCAGCAGGCTTCAAAAAATCTTGGAGCTGGCTAATAATAGCTGAAAGTGTGTCTGGGAAAGGAAGCCTGGCAGGTAGGGAGGGAGGGAGCAGCTTCAGGGACAGACCTTGGCTTAGTCACATTCGAGTTTTCCTTAATTTCTTAATTCTTGGGGCTGCCCTGAGCAGGGCCAGGAGTTGGACTCTGATGATCCTTGCGGGTCCCTTCCAGCTCAGGATATTCCATGATTCTGTGATTCAGCACCTCCTCTTTAAAAACCCAGTGGAAGATTTTCCTCTCCCACTTCTATCAAAGGGGGAAAAAGCAGAAATTAAATTGTGAGGTTGGATTTGGCTTGGAGATAAATCAGGTGTTTGCAGCCCAATGTGGAAACGCTGGTTTGTGCTAAAAAAGGCTCGTTTTGATTGTGATCCTGCCCATGGTGGCCACTGCTGGTGCCCAGAGGAGCTCTGGGGTTGGTGTTCCCTGAGCAGGACCAGCCCTGGTGCTGGAGTGGCTCCATCATCATTCCTCCATTTACAGTGAATCAGCTCATGAGGAGTGAAGTCTCTAGAGCTCTGAGCTGCTCTTTCTCTGGCAGCTGGCCAGCTTTAGGACCAGGTTCCTTGATTCCATGTCCATATCCATGTCCTGCAGCCGTTGGCACGGCGGTGTCACCTCCCAGCACGTGGCAGTGACACGGCTCCTCCGCCTCTGAGGTGTTTGCACCCGAAATATCCCCAGAGGAAGGACTGTTTGAAGTGTACAGTAGACAATAAATAATTCTAGTTGTGTTGATTAATATAAGGAATGAGTCAGTTCTGCAAATTAAAGAAAAAATCTGAAAAGCGTATTTTGACAAAGCATAGTATTAATTTTAATATTGTAAAAAAAAAAAAGGAAAGTATCTAAAATATACAGAGAAAATATGTATATCCAAATGTCTGAGGAGTTTCAAGATAATCTACTTTTGTTTCCCGTTGGTTTCTATTCCATGGTGTACATATTGTGTGGATGGAACATTGGCTGTTTTAATACTATTGTTAAATTGTATTTTTATTTTGTGTTAAACTAATCATCACAGACTCAGCTTTATTTTGTTTATGTAAAGGTTGCTATGCTCTGTAGGTATAAACCCGAGAATTCTATTTTAACAGAAAAAGCATTTTATATTATTTATTAAATACATGTTTCTCCAACTTCTGACATTCCACAGAATTTCTGCTCCGTATATGTATGGAAGTGGCAGTTCCTTAAAAGCAGGATCAGCCAGCTTTATTCTGTTTTTCATGACAAAGTAGGGATTGATTCCCTGAGGCTGTGCAGCTCTTCTCTCCCAGCACAGGGACTCCAGGCTCTGTCAGGACCATCTCAGGTGGCTCCTGAATGCAGAAACACCTGGAAAACTGCAAATCCACCCCTGGATGGGATATTTCCAAATTTCTTCTTTTTCCCTCAGCACTCCCAAAGCAAGTGTTCTTCACAGGAGTCCGAATTAAAGAGAATTAATGACCTTAACTGGGGCGAGGAGTCAGCGTGGTGTTTGATCCAGCTCAGCCATCAGGGAATTGCAGAGTTCTGTTATTCCGAGGGAAAGGAGCGAGTGACCTGCAGGACCCAAAATGTCCTTACTGGAGGTGGGTTTGGTGTTTGAAGGGGATCATTCGATCCTTAAAAACAGGATCCTGAGGCAGCAGCAGTGCCTGTCCTAGAGCCAGGGCAGGACCCTGCTTGGTGTCACACCCCAGGAGGGGAGTGCTCACCCCAGGACCTGCAGGGACTGTCCCTCGGGGGTGTGGGGAGGGTGGGTGACCCCCAGGGACAGGACCCCCTGTACCATCCCTCCAGGAGCTGCCTCTGCTGGGCACATCTGGGCACATCTGCAGAGCCAACCCCAGCACCTCCATGCCCAGTGAGGTACAGAAATAGCCCTTAATTTATCGGGTTGCTCAGTTCCTAAAAATAATTCCAGTTGTGAGCATGGCCTGTGCAGTTTGAGGAATACCTGAGGTATAACATTGTGTGCTCTCATTTCCACAGTGATGAGGCTGGAGGTCTGTGCTGGTCAGGGCTGCTTCCCATGGCATTTCCAGAGTGAAATGGGGCATTTTCCTGCTGCTGAAGTTCTCTCCTTGCTGAGGGGCTGCCTGGGGCAGGGAGGGATCCCTGCTGTGCTCCCCAGAGCAGTCTCTGCCTTCTTTGCCATATCCCTCTCTGAAACCATTGGATTTTGGGGTGAGCTGTGGCCTGAGCTGTTCCTGGAGGGAGGGGGCAGCTGGTGGTGGTGGCATTGTGACTCTTTAGTGTCACCCCTGGAAAGGTGCCGTGCTGGGGACAGTGCTGAGACTGGTGCTGCTGGCCTGGGGTGTGTCCAGGCAGGGATTTGGCAGAGAACTTGGCGACAGCTGCAGGAAGGTGGCTTTGTCCAGGGCCAGGTTGGTCTGGGTTTGTGTGACACGCTTTGTTTCCAGGCTGGAAAAGGAGATGGGCTGGGAAGAGGCTTTCCTGTTGGTAGCAGACATCTCCTCAGGGAAGGGGAGAGAGCAGACAGTGGGTGAGATGGCACAAAAATGTGTGTGAAAAACAGAATAAAGCAGGAGCATCCTCAGAGAGGGGATTTGTGAGCAGTGCCTCACTAGGTCCTCTAAAACAAAAAGGAGCAGATTCACACGAACAGCTACTCGCGATGAAGGAAATGATCGAAAGAGAACCTGTCCAAAAAATGTGTAATTAATGGTAAGCAAAGCCAGGATCTGTAAATAACTTTAGATATTGTATCGATGAGATCATTCCTTGTTTTATGTACTTGGCTCTTTCCATATTTATTGTGGGGAGGAGGGTCCCGGTGCCTGTGAGCTGTGGCCTCGCTCCTCACGGACTGTCCCGGAGTTTACAGCCCCGTCGTGGCGGGTGTGCCACACTCGGTTCTTGCCGCCAGTATTTTTTTAACGGATTATTTTGGCACAGCTAAGCTGCTTCTGTGTGTTGGTCAGTACAACTGCTCTCTCCTACGACCAAGACCCCAATAAAAACCGTCCTTTGCGTGTGTGCTGGTGTCTCGTTCTTTCCGTGTCACCTGTCCATTCCTGAGGCTGCACTGGGATGTACTGGGATGAACAGCTGCCTGCAGGGCACAGCTGGATGGACCCCACACCCCATACACAGGTAAGTCCCTTCCCTCCCCCCAGCCCTGTGCATGGTGTTTGTCCTGGTTTTTACAAGGGACACACTGGCTGTGTCCTGCAGGTGAGGCAGTGCTGGCTGTGCCAGGAGAGACTGGGAGGTGTGTGACAGGTGACCAACAGTGGCCACCTGGGAAGGATCATGGAAACCACGTGTCCTTGTGCTGTTCTCAGGTTAGGGTTGGAGAGATGCTCAGGTCTCTCCTGCCAGGGGACTCCAGAGTGACAATTCTGTTTCCTTTCTTACTACCAGAGTCATTCTTGCTGTGGGTGCTGATGCCCTGGGTGTGTCCATGGAGCTTTTGGAGTGGAGTGGCCAAGGTGGGGACATTGCCCCTCTGCAGCTGGACTTGGCCTGAGCTGGTGCCCTGCACCCTGCCTGGCTGTTGGGTGCTGGGGCATGTGGGACACAGGTCCTGCTGGCCCCGGGGGTCACCCTTTTCCCCATGTGGTCACCACGTGTCCACTCTGCTGCTCTCCTCCCACCTGCCCTGGCCGGGTGCTGACCCTGCTGGTGTTGGTGCCAGGGGCTATTTTGAGCTCTGCTCCCAGGTCCTCCTCCAGCTCGGCCCCATCTCAGGGCTGGGGCTGGCGAGGGGACCTGGGCTGCTCTGGGGAGCCCCGTGCTGGGCTCCCAGCTCAGGGTGTCCCCTCGGGCAGCACCAGCCTGCTCTGGGTGGGCTCACACCCAACCAGAGCGACTCCCCCATTTCTTTGGGGTGCAGAGGTGTGCCCCAAGGAGAGCACGGGTCACACACGTGTGCCAGCCGGTGCAGAGGCCAAGGAACAGGAGGGCCCCGCGGTGCCACCGCCTCTCCCAACCGAGGCCCCGGTGCCACCGCCGCGGGTATTTTTAGCAGTGACATGTGTCACCTCAGCTGCCATCGCGGCGGGGGCGGGGGGAGGCGGCCGCTGACCCTCGGGGCTCTCCCCGCGCTGCCGCCGCCGCTCTCGGCTCGCCGGGGTCCCGCGGAGCCCGGTGCTGCTGTGGGACATCAGCACCCACCTCTCCCACCAGGTACAGGTGTTTGGGGGGTCCCGGGGTGGGGGTCGGGCTCTGTGGGTGCACCCCGCGGCTGGGAGGGTTATTTTTAGTTGGGAATGGATGGCGATAGCGGCAGCCCCGGCTCCGGGGGCGGCTTCCAGGCTGTGCTGCGGAAAGGAACGCGGCAGGGCAGCGATGGGAGCGGGGATGGGGACGGGGACGCTGGCTGGGGACCCCTCGATGGCCCCGGCCCGTGGCATGCACCGGGGTGGCAGCAGGAACCGGTCTCAGTAAGGACCAGACCCAAACACCACGGCCCGGCTGGGGCTGCATCCTGAGCGGAGGGAGCGCGGTGCTGGTCACGGTGGTCCCCTGGTGCCCCTCTGGTACCACTCTTGGCCAAGGCACGTCCCTTCCGTGTTTCCCCGTGTGCGGGGCAGGACGAGGGTCCCTCTCCGGCCGGGGGGTGACAATGCTCTGTCGCTCGCCCCCTCCGGGCTCTGCGGTGCCATCGGGGCCGGTTCTGCCGGGACCGCAGAGCCCGGCTGGGGGGACAGCGCGGGGGCAGCGCCCGGTCCCTGAGGACACGTGGCGCTCGGAGCAGCCTCCCGGGAAGGCAAGTGACATTCCCAGCCCGCTCCTGGCCGCTCCTGCCCTTTACTGTACAAGGAGAGGCACGGCAGGGCCGGGCGAGCCCCGACGCGCTCGGTGCATGAATGATCCCGACAGGTGAAGCCGGGGTCAGCCCCAAGTGGGGCACGGACGGGCTCCTGCGGCCACCCAGCCTGGAGCCGTGGGGTCCCACCATCACCCCCGGGCCACCAACCCTCTGTGCCACCACCTCCCCACGCTGCCCTGGTCGCTGCTGGTGGCCTCCAGCATTGCCACCCTGCCGCGCTCCAGTTGGTGCCGTGAGCTCAGGTGGGCGATGCCCGGCAAGGTCACGGTGCTGCCGGTCCGGCACAGCTCTGGGGCCAGCAGTAGCCCCCGGCTAACTCTCTCCTCTCTCTCTGCCCGGCGTGTCCCCTCGTGTCTCCGCACAGCACCGTCCTTCCTCGCCGCCACCATGGCCATCTCCTCGCGCCTGGCGCTCTGGGAGCAGAAGGAAAGTCTCGGTCCAGGCTGGCACTGGTGCTGTTTTGGGGCTGGGTGCTCAGTGCTGGGGGGTGTCACTGCAGCAGCCCTCGGATTCGCATCCCCACAGCTCCCTGGGCACTTCCTTGAGCTGTGTCCAGCCCCCTGGCTCTGGGCTCCTTCACAGCCTGAGTGTTCTGGTTTGAGCGATTTTTGCCTGCCTGGGTGAGCCTGGCAGGAGGCTGCAGGGTTTGTTTGATGCTGGTGCTGCTGCTGGAAAAGCTGTGGGAAGTGGGGCTGGTTATGCCCTGGGCCTGGCACGGAGTGACCTGCAGGGCTGCATGTGGCTGTGGTGATGCTGGGGCTGCTTCTTGCCTGGCTGTAGCCAGGATGGTTCCTCCTGTGGCCAGGCCAGGGCTGCTGGCACGGAGCAGAGCTGGCAGTGCACATGGGCTCCTGCTGTGCCGGCCCCCGGGGGCTGCACCAACCTGGGCGCTTCTCTCTGGGCTTTTCTCAGTGCTTCTCCTCCCTCAGCATCCCTGACACAGCCCATGGGTGCCCTGTGGTCTCACCAGGACAGTGAGACAGACAGCTCAGCCCTGCTGTCACTACCAGGCTGTGCTGGCTGCTGTCCCTGTGCCTGCCCTGTGACCCACCTCTGCTCCCAAACCCAGATCCGTGACGAGGACCGAGGACCACCCCCGTCTGCACCCCCCCTGCTCCTGTCGGTCATCCCGGGGGGGTTCATCAAGCAGCTGGTCCGGGAGACCGAGCAGGAAGCCAAGGCAGCACGGCAGAGGAAGGAGAGCAGGGTGGGCACCAAGGAGGAGGTGAGCACTGAGGGGCCTCACACAGCACCCACCAGGGAGCTGGATGTCCCCAGGTGTCACACCAGGCTCCTCTCCTTTGCTTGGCAGCCCGTGGGGAAGGACGGCGAGGCCCGAGGAGGGGGGGCCAGTGAAGGGCCACTGCGGAACGGGCTGAAGGCAGAGGGGCAGGGGGCCAAGGGGGTCACAGCCCCTCCCAACAAGGAGCTGCCCCCTGAGAAGGCTGTGCTGGGGACTGTCCCCAGCAAGACTTCTGTACCTGGCCCAGCAGCACCTGCCCCCAAATCGGCAGAAACATCCCCCAAAACAGCAGCACCTGCCCCCAAACCGGTGGAGACACCCCCAAAAAGAGCAGAGACCCGCTGCAAACCACCAGAGACATCCTCAAAACCGGCAGAAACATCCCCCAAAACAGCAGAGGCTTCTTCCAAACTATCAGAGACCACCCCTAAACCAGCAGAGACCCCTCGCCCAGGGGGTCCCAAGGTGGGAAAGCCATTGTGGCTGGGGAAGAGCTCCAAGGACTCGTTTCTGGGGGGCAGTCCCCCAGCTCCAGCCCCTGCACCCAGCCAGGGCCCCCAGCGTGGCAGCAAAGTCCCAGTGAAGGAAGTGCCCAAGGGAACAATCCCTGAGAGCACCAAGAAGGAGAAGGGGACAGTCCCTGAGAGCACCAAGGAGAAGGGGACAGTCCCTGAGAACACCAAGAAGGAGAAGGGGACAGTCCCTGAGAGCACCAAGGAGAACGGGACAGTCCTTGAGGCCACAAAGAAGGAGAAGGGGACACCCCTGAGGCACGAGGAGCCCCCAGCCAAAGTGAAAACCCAGAGAGAGCTGTTGTCAGCCAGGAAAGAGCCAGAGAAGATGAAGAAAGATGTTGGAGGTGGCAAGAAGGAGCCAAAGGAGATCAAAAAGCCTGAAAAAACCACAAACAAGTCAAAGAGTCTCAAGGGGGAGCCGGGAGGAATCCAAGAGAAGTCCACAGATGTGGGAAAAGAGGTGGGGAAGGTGAAGGAAGAGCTGGGAAAGGGTAAAGAGATGCTGAAAGAGAGTGAAGGGATTGGAAAGAGCACGGACAAGGACCAGACTAAAGAAATGTCGGGAAGGAGCAAAGAGATGAGCAAGAGCATGGGAAAGGACCAGGATAAAGAGGCATCGGGCGAGAGCACGGACAAGGACCAGGTAATGTGTCAGGTGTTATCTGTGTTTTGAGGCACTGGTGCAGTTTTCTGGTTTCATGCAGCTCCTCCCGTTCCTGTGGGCTGGGGCTGTCGGGGAGGTGACCCTGGGCCTGGATGGGCAGGGAGCAGAGGGGCGGGAGTGTGGAAATGTCGCTGTCCATGGGGCAAAGGCAGTTCGTGCAGCTCGGCTTTCCTCCTGCTCCTGCCCAATCCCCCTCTGTCCTCCCCGCAGGCTCCGAGGGATGTTTGGTACGAGGCAGAGAAGGTCTGGCTGGTGCAGCAGGACGGGTTCACACTGGGTAACTCTCCCTCCTCTGCTCTGGATGAGACGAGTCGGGAGCAGAGCAGGCTCCGGGTGCTGTGCCCCGCTGGGGCCGGGGTTGGGTTTGTCCCCTCGGCATCTCCCCAGCCCACAGCTGGCTGTGCCCCGCGCTGTCCCACGCTGGGGACACTCACCGGCCTCTCCTTCAGCCACACAGCTCAAGCCAGACGTGGGGACACCGGAGCTGCCAGCAGGGAGGGTGAGGGTGCGGCGGGACGAGGATGGCACCGTCACCGAGGTGGACGAGGACAGCGTGCAGAGGGTCAGTGCTGGTTCTTGGGATATTTTTAAAATTATATTTACATATGTATGTACACAAAAGCCAGGATGGGACTGCTGGAGCAGCTGTCTTGATGCCTTTATTCCATCGTAAAAATCAGCCTCATTTTACAGAGCTAAGCACAGGAGATGGACACAGTTTCAGCCACTAGAAGTTTTCTTTGTTACAAAGTCTTTTAACGACTTTTTAGCCAATAGCATAATATTAAAAGCTGACAAGTGTTTGCTCAGGCGGATTAATAAAGCTGCACGTATATTTTTCTTTGAAAAAGGCTTGCTTGTAACAGCTTAAAACAATGGATAAAGCTTCATTATGAAGCTTACATATTTCTACTGTTTTGCTTAACATGTTTTCCTGGTGGAAAATCTTTACACAGCTCATAGCCCTGTTGTTTCTTGTCCTCGCATCTTCAGCATTCTTGCATTTCTCCATCTTGAGATTTGCTTTCATAAAGTCCAGTCCTCCCTTTTAGCTTCACCACCAAGGGTCTCACAGATGGAATTGTGTCTCTTAATCCTGGCATCTTGAGTGATTGGATAATTCCCGGTTATATGGGCCGTCATTTCATAATTGGCACCACAATGTCTGCAAGATCAAATGCAGTCATCCCTCCTACCCCCGGCTAGGAATTCTCAGCTTTCTGAGAGTTGTATACCTTTTCTATTTCCCACAGGTGGGCCCTGGGCTGGTGCAGGGATGGCCGCCCTGCTGCAGGGCAGTGCTCGGGCACAGTGATGCTTTTCCAGGGTGGCTGTGCCCAAGGTGTTGGGGTGCCAGCGGGTGTGGCACAGCCCTGCCATGCCAGCAGAGCTCGAGGGGTCTCTGTGTCTGTTCCCACAGACCAACCCCACCAGCCTGGACCAAGCCGAGGATCTGGCCATGCTCATCAGCCTCAACGAGTGCAGCGTCCTGAACACGCTGCGGCAGCGCTTCCGTGCCCGCCTGCCCTGCACCTACGCGGGGCCCAGCCTGGTGGCCATCGGCACCGGCCCCGCGCCCGCCGGCGCCGGGAAGGTGAGAGAAGGGACCTGGGGCAGCGGGACCTCCCGTGGGAAGCGGCCACCAACCCTCCCGGGGACAGTGGCAGAGGGCGCCAGGCGCGGCGGGGCCGGCAGGTGGCACCGTGGGATCGTCACAGTGCGGGGACAGTCGGGATGCTCAGGGGACATTTGGGACTGGCGATGCTTAGGGGACATTCGGGACTGGGGATGCTCTGGGGACGTTTGGAACCAGGGTTGCTCAGGGGACATTTGGGATTGGGGGTGCTCAGGGGACCTTTGGGACCAGGGATGCTCTGGGGACATTTGGGACCGGGGTTGTTCAGGTGACATTTGGGACGGAAGTTGCTCTGGAGACATTCAGGACTGTGGTTGCTCTGGGGACATTCAAGACTGGGAATACTCTGGAGACGTCTGGGGACTTGGGATGCTCTGGGGACACTCGGGACCGGGGACGTTTTGGGAAGGGGGATGCTCTGAAGATACTGATGGCCAGGAATGCTCTGGGGGTGCTTGGTCTTGGGGCTGGGGGTGCTCTGAGGACTCAGTCTCGGCAGGTTCTGCATCCTGGGGAGCAATCATCATCCTGAGTGTGAATATCTTGAGGATTTTCTCCGTGAGAAGCCTGTTCAGGATGTGCTCTGTCACTCTCTCCCCACCCGCAGGTTCCCAGGGGGAAGCGGGACAACCTTCCCCCACACATCTGCTCGCTGGCACACAGAGCCTACAGGAACCTGCTGATGCAGCGGCAGGACCAGGCCATCGTCCCCCTGGGGCACAGCGGGGCCGGCAGGACCCGGTGCTGCCAGAGCGCTCTGGAGTACCTGGTGGGCACGGCGGGCAGCCTGGACGGCAGGGTCACAGGTATGGGCAGGGTCACAGGTATGGGCAGGGTCACAGGTATGGGCAAGGTCACAGGTCTGGACAGGGTCCCAGGTGTCGGCAGGGTCTGAGGTGTCGGCAGGGTCTCTGGTACGAGCAGGGTCTCAGGTGTGGGCAGGGTTTGAGGCGTGGGCAGGGTTACAGGTACGGGAAGGGTCTGGGCAGGGCTGAGGTGTGTCAGGGTTCAGGTACAGGCAGGGTCTCAGGTGTGGGCAGGGATGGCTCTGCATGCCCGGTGCTGAGCAGGGGCAGCACACAGAGCCTGTGCAGGCTGGCAGAACACAGATACATAAATCCTGGTCTGATTTGTACCCCCTGGGTGGCTCCTAAGCACCGGTGTGGCCGCGAGTGCCACTGTCCCCATCCCAGCCTCAACAGATTTGCTGCTTTGATAAACACCAGCGGGAGGGAATTACTCGAATGACCCCGGTGCCTGTGGCAGCACTTTCCCACCTGCTCGGGTTACTGGTGACGTGGGAGGAAGCGCTGCTCCAGAGGGCAGGATGGGATTTTGGAGCTCTCCTGGGTACACCGTGCTCTTGCACAGCACTGAGGAACAGGCTGGGCAGGCTGGCACATCCCGTTCCCATCAGTGTACACCCACTGTGGGGTGCTGACCCCATGCCTGGCCAGTTCCCCAGGGCTGGGACAGACCCCAGCAGGAGCAGGTAGAGGTGAGGCAGGAGGAGACACCTCCTCCAGAGCTGCAGGGCAGCTCAGGGGGGCTCTGATGGGGTTTGTGTCACAGTGGAGAAGATCCAGGCGATGTTCACAGTGCTGGGAGCCTTTGGCTCAGTGACCACCAGCCACAGCAGCAGCTCCACGCGCTTCTCCATGGTCCTGTCGCTGGATTTCAGTGCCACTGGCCAGGTCACTGCTGCTCACCTCCAGGTACCTGTCACCTGGCGAGATGGGAGGGCTGTGGCTGAAAATGGGGGTCCTTGGGGTGGGGATGAGCGTCCCCTGTGCTGCACTTCCCAGCCAGGCTGGGCACGAGGAGCAATGCTCGGCTCCCTGCTCTGCTCCCTGCTCCTCCTACACCAGAGGTGCCCAAATGGCCCCTGAGCAGAAGCTCTGTCAGCAGTGTGGCAGGGTCCCCCAGCCTGTCCCTGCCCCTGGCAGGGAGCTGGGAGCAGTGCTGGAACGAAATGTTGATGAGGAAATGTATAATTCAGTGTTTCATTAGCAGCACCTCACAGCCGCCTGGAGCTGAGCCTCAGAGGGCTTTTATCACCGTCAGGGCTCTTATCAAAGCTCTTTAGTCAGGGCTGCCCGTGTCCCTGGGCCTTGTCTGAGGGAGGAGAGGGCTGGAGCCTTGCCTGCTCCTGGGGAGCACCAGGGCTTCCCAGAGCTGCTCCTGCTCTGCCCTGGGCACCCACAGGGAGCTGGTGGCCCGGTGGAGCTGTCCCTGTGCAGGAGTGGGAATGTCCCCATTGTGCCACCAGAACCATCCTTGCACGCCCATGGGACAGTGGGATGGGGACCCCCAGCTCTGCAGACTCACTGCTGGCTCCAGTGCTGGCCCTGAACACCTTTGGCAAGGCTGGAGCTGAGCCGGGCTTGTCTTGAGCCCGGGCAATGACTTATCCCAATCCTGCAGCATCTTTGCTGGGGCCATGGCACTGCCCAGACCCCTGGAAGCTCAGAGGGACCGTGGGTGTTGCTTTCATGCACTGAAGTGTTGCCTGGATCATGATTCAGCCGCTGCCTGCACAGCCCTGGGTGGGAGGAGCAGCCCCCAAACCCAGCTGAGTCCCTGCAAGGAGAAATCCTTCCCTCCTTGGCAGATCCCAGAGCATCTCCCCATGTCCCTGTCCCCTTTTCCCTCCCCAGACCTTGCTGCTGGAGAGGGCCCGCGTTGCCCAGCAGCCCGAAGGAGAGAGCAGCTTCAACATCTTCCCACTGCTGCTGGCAGGGCTGGATGTGGCAGAGAGGTGGGTGTGAGGCTCCAACAGCCCCGGGCTGCCCAGGGATTCCCCATCCTTTATACCCAAATTCAATGGGGTTTTGAGACCCCCTGATAAGAGATTGCGAGATCAATTAACATTGTTAATGAGGCTACAGGGATTTTTCTGAACATACAGAGATTTTCTATGGAATGAGGCCATTTACTGGTGCTTTTTTGCCCCTCCACTAAAGCTGAAATTGGGGTGAGAAATGAGACAGAGCTCCCTCTCCCTCTCACTTCTGGCTCCCCTCAGGCTGTGTCCCCAGGAGGAGGCTCCTGGTGCACCAGCTCATGTCCCTGCGTGGGGCAGTGCTGTGCTGGCCTGTCCCATCCAGGATCCTCAGATGGTGCTGTCAAGGTGGCTGGGGGTGCTGAGGGCAGGCAAGGAGGGACCTTGACTCTCTTTTTTTTTTTTTTTGCGACTACTCCCAGGACGATGCTGCACCTGCACCAGGTGGCTGAGAGCAATTCCTTTGGGATCAAACCTTTCACAAAGGTAGGGAGAGGGAAATGCTGGAGTCTGAAGTGGGATGCTGCAGGGCACCCTCTTTGTCACTACCGGTTTGAGAATGACTTGGAGTCCCTGGGTGGCTCCAGTGATGATGGCACTGTACAGGGAGCCTGGAGGGGAGGGAGGGAATGTTGGGATGTGAGGGAGGCTCTGCCCAAACAGCCCCCCCAGCACCCCTCTGACAGCCACAGGGGAGCTGCTGGGACTGGGGCTGCCCTGCCTGGGATGTCTGCTTGGGTTTTCCACATGCCACAGCCACCTTGGCACCAGATCCTGCTGCTCCAGGGTCACCTATCCCTGTTGTTCCCCTGCAGCAGCAACTCCCAGGGGCAAGAGCAACCTTTGGGCAGCCCAGAACGTGAATTTTAGGAGTTAAAGCTCCACAGCTGATTCCCACCTCCAGCCCCTCATTAGTCTGAGCTGTCTGCAGAGCCCCAGCAGATTGTCCACGAGCCAAAGTGCTGGGATGAATTGCAGCAATTTGCAGTTACATCATCTACTGATGAATCCAATATTCCATCTTCATTAGGGAGCTCCTGCTCCACTTTGGCAGCCAAAGGAATCTGCTGCTGGAGCAGCAGCTCTAGGGAGGGCACAGCAAGGTCCTCACCCTGCTGATGCAGCAGGTTTGGGTTCAGAGATGGGGTTTTACCCTCCTTCCACAGCTCTGATTTTTGGGGACTTGCCATCCCAGCATGGAGAGTTTCCCCTGGTCCCTGCCAAGGTGGGATGCTGCCAGCTGGAGCTGGTGGCTCCTGGCCCCATGGAGCAGTCCCTGAGCTGCAGGACAGGATGTCACTGGTGGGACGTGGCAGGTGAGGTCCTGCTGCTCAGCTCTGGGCAGGTGTGTTTGGTGAGGAGTGAGGGGAAAGGGCTCCATGGGCAACCTGGGCTGTGAAAACTGTGCCAGCCATGGCAGGGGCTTGGAAAGAGATGAGTTTTAAGATCCCTTCCAACCCAAACCATGATATAAATGAAATAAATGATGGATGATATAAAACATCCACCTCCAGCTGCTGCTCTGTAGACTCTCATGAAGTGGGAATTATTACATACAAATCCTTGTATGACAAGGTGATGTACCCAGCTTGCTCCTAATACCAGGCACCCCAGGATCCTGCTGGTGGCTTCCCCACTTGGTCCAAATTTTCTGAGGGTTCCTTGCTGTGTNTATATATAGAGTTTATATATTCTTAACAAAGCGTGATCTTAGTCATTGAGTACATCACAATAACTTATTATAGTCATTGGTGCAAAGCAGTTAGCCNGCATGATATAAATGAAATAAATGATGGATGATATAAAACATCCACCTCCAGCTGCTGCTCTGTAGACTCTCATGAAGTGGGAATTATTACATACAAATCCTTGTATGACAAGGTGATGTACCCAGCTTGCTCCTAATACCAGGCACCCCAGGATCCTGCTGGTGGCTTCCCCACTTGGTCCAAATTTTCTGAGGGTTCCTTGCTGTGTTTCCTTGCTATCCTGATGGTTTCACTCTCCGTTCTGCGGGGCACAGTGCCCAGCAGAGGCAGTGACATCCTCTGACTCTGTCCCCCTGCAGGCTGAGGACAAGCAGAGAGCCTCGGTGGCCTTCTCCCAGCTCCGGGCTGCCATGGGCATGCTGGGCATCAGCACAGAGGAGCAGGTGGCCGTGTGGCGCATCCTGGCTGGGATCTACCACCTGGGAGCAGCTGGAGCCTGCAGAGGTGAGGGGAATCCTGTCTCTGCTTCCCTCACACCTTGTCTGTCACCATCAGGTCAGACGTGACACACACACAAACACTTGAACAGAATAGCAACGGCATCCTCCTTTACTTCGTGTGTTTTCTATATTTACATAGAAATAGATTTAGAAATNTCAATATATTTGGCAAAAGTTTTGCAAAAAGTTAATTAGGCATGTATACACGTTTACTTATGCATGTAGTTTAACTACAAAAAAAATTGGTGTCTTTTTTAATCAGTTTTCATGCTAATGGCTTTGTCTTCTTCTTTGCTGTGGATACACTCAGAATTCATCAATTGCTGTTTTTTTCAGTAACTCAGTTTGGCTCCCAGGCCAGCTGCCAAGCCTCTCTACACTTGTGTCTGTGCTTGGAGCAGGGAGGGAGCGTGTCCTGGCAGGGATCAGTGTTTGGGGATGTGCAGGGATGATGCTCATCCCAAGGCTGCTCTGTTTCTGGTGGCTCCAAGTTCTTCCTTGCTCTTCCTCCGTGGTGGGGTGTGGGATGATGGTGTCCTGCCCTCTGGGGGCTTCTGGACACATGGGGACAGGGCAGGTGTCACCTCATGCCAGCTCCTTAGGAAGGACTGGGGTAGGTGACTCCTTCATTGGCACGTTGTCCCCAATGACACCACAAAGGGACAGCCTCAGGTAGCACTAATTTCATCATCTCTTGAGTGTCTACCACAGTAACTGAATTATAATAGGCTGAGTCTAGATGAAGATTGTATTTATAGAGACTTTGTTAATACGGGTGAGCAGAAATTGCCTTATCCCTTAGAAATTATTTTAGGACCTGCTCTAACCCATTTTAGAGGCAGCCACATTGATTTACACACTTCAATTTATGAGGGCTGCATAAAGGCTGCCATAAACTAAGCCACAGACATTTATAAATGTCTCTGCAACATGTCATAACACATCTTATGGTAATTTATGCCATTAATCATTTATTAATTATTTTAAAAGGATAGATGCTGTCATGACTTAGAGTGAGTTCTCTTTTCTCCTTTTTGGTGTTCTCTTTCCTCATCTCCATCTACCTTAATGCCCTTCCAGCTTTTATAGATGACCCTGTGCTCTCAGGCAGATGAATTTCAGAAGGCTCTTGGCCAAAAAAATTTTAGAAGTCCTTCTGCCCTGTGAGTTTTCAGGAGAGCAGATTTTGGAGACATGTCTCATCTTGGGAGTGCCCAGCTCAAGGGCAGCTGGAGGGATGTCACGGGGAGTTCTGCTTTGCTCAGATTTCCTGCACATTCAGCCCTCTGTAAATCAGTCTGGGAGGGAATTGAATGCTGGATCCAACAAATGCTGCTCCATTCTTTGAGCAGGAGCAGGAATGGGAGTAGCAGATCCAGGCAGCTCTGAGCACACTCTGAGATTAACACGCAGAGCATGTCTCAGTGTCGCTCACTCTGGTATTGATTCCCCCACCGTGTGTCAACAAAAGGGGAGAAATGAAAGGAAATATGGATAAAAAATGGATCAAAGCTGGGTGGAGCAGAAGTCTCAGTGGGGGCGACGACTCTTTTAATGTGGTTAAACCTGTCTCCCGATAGCCATCTCTTCCCTTCCCCTTTCATGCCCTTTGATGTTGTGTATTCCAAATCCTCTCCTTGAAATCTCACCAAAGGGAGCCTTGGCACTGCTTTTCCAGGGCATTCAGGAGCTCAGCCCCACACCTCCTCCATCCCCATCCACAGCCCCGTGTTAAACCGGCCCCAGTGTGGGCTAAAGGCACCTTCTTCCCTTCTCTCCTCACCCGTTCAGTTTGCGCAGGAATAAACCAGGAGGGAACAGCACCACCTCTCCCTGGCTGGGGATAGAAAATGCATTTGCAGCTACAAAAACGCTGAGAAGAAAAGGTTGAATTTCAAAAGCTCATTCTGCTCTATCCTGGCGTCAGCCCTTCCTGCTGCCTTTGAAATGTATTAGAGCAGCTCTTTTATTAGAAGAGCAGCCTGGCAGCTGGAGGCCAGCAGGGCACCCCGGGCACCATTCACCTGAGTGCTCCAGTCCCTTTGTGGGCTGCAGAAAATCCCCTGGTTTAATTTATTTGCTGCCCCTGTAAGAGGAAGGGAGGTTTGGGGTGCAGCAGGGGGGGCAGTTCAGCTCGTTCTCACGCTGTCCTTTTGCTGGCTGATATCAGAATAAAGCTCCCAGCTCCCTGTGGGCTTCCCACCATGCACCTGTAGTGGAGGTAGCTGCCATTCCACCCTCGTGGTGCTGCCACAGATGTGTCAGGAGTCACTCCAAACGCCCTGGCACAGCGAGGCTGCTGCAAATCCAGCACCCTGAACTCCTTTGAATGGAGGAAAACCACAGGGCAGGAGGGCTGGGACCTGCTGCTCAGGTGGAGGACACTGAGCTGCCCCAAACCCTGCAGAGGTGTCAGGGGCACCCAGACAGCCAGGGGGGAGTTTTGGGGGCAGTGAGAACACCAGCAATAGCCCAGGGTGAGTACTTGAGCTGCTGCTGTGGCCCAGGAGGTCCTGCACAGACCCACCCCTGTGGCATCATGTCCTGGGAGCCCAGGAAATTGGGCACTGAGCAGCTTGGAAATGGACTGGGGCTGTAGCAAGAGAGACTGAGCTGTCCCTGTGAGTGCTGACCCTGTGTTTTCCTTCTGCTTCCCTTAAATATTACCTGGGCTGAAATAATTCCCTTCAGGTGTTAAAGTCAGCGAATTTTTCCATGGTCACATCACACTCAGGAGAGCCATGTGGAGCTGCTGCTGGTTATAGTTTATGGAGGGTAAAATTGTGCCTGGGGATGCCAGGGCTGGGTGGACCTTCTTGTTTGTCCCAGGGATGCTGGAATGGGCAGTGTGGAGTGCTGGAGCACAGTGGGATGCTGGAATAGGCAGAGTGAGATGCTGAAGTGGGCAGCGTGGGATGCTGGAGCACAGTGGGATGCTGGAATGGACAGAGTGAGATGCTGAAGTGGGCAGTGTGGGGTGCTGGAGCACAGTGGGATGCTGGAATAGGCAGAGTGAGATGCTGAAGTGGGCAGTGTGGGGTGCTGGAGCACAGTGGGATGCTGGAATAGGCAGAGTGAGATGCTGAAGTGGGCAGCGTGGGATGCTGGAGCACAGTGGGATGCTGGAATAGGCAGAGTGAGATGCTGAAGTGGGCAGTGTGGGGTGCTGGAGCACAGTGGGATGCTGGAAAGGGCAGTGAGGGATCCCAGCCAGCTCTGTGCAGCCCTGGCCCCCCAGCCCCTCCAACTCCCTGGCAGGCAGAGCTTTTGTGTCTGACAGGAATCAGCGTCTGTCCAGCCAGCTCAGACAAGAACAAGTGAAAACAGAATAAATCAAAGCCTGGAGTGCTGAGGCAATTCCCCTGCCTGCTCCAGCACAGCCCTTGATGTTGGAGTCCTTCAGTCAGCATAGAAAATACTGCGAAAGGATCAAAGGGGAAGGGAGAAGGGGGCTGACCCTCATGGGTGTGAGAGCCCTCGAGCCCTGCTTTGTGCATCCCCTTGGCCGGGAGTGGGTCCCCCATGGAGCTTCCCAGGATGTGGCCACCTCTCTCTCTCTCCATCCCACACCCTCTTCCCTGCCACCAGCCACCAGCTGTGTTTTAATTTTAGCTGCAAACCCCCTGAGCTCCTCACCCACCACCCAAAAGTGCCATGCTGAGGTCTCTGGGTGACTTTGGCTGCTCCCATTTGTGCTCATCCCCCATTCCTGAACTGTACTTCCTGGCTGCCTCCACGGCGCCTTTCTGCCCTGGATTTGTAAAAGGATTAATCCTGCAGATTACTTCCCTATTGATTTTAATCATTAAGCTGGAATCATTATCACTGGATGTGAGTGATGCCTGCTCCCGGCTGTAGGGACAGCAAACACTGCTGGGACCCTGAAAGGTGATCCCGGATTTCAAGGGATTGGTTGGTAATCCCATCAGCTCCCACCAGCACACCTGCTGCTTTGCTCTGCTCAAACTCTTCAAACACTAATGTCGTGTGTTTCCCAACTTGCCTTGGACCATTTTGATTTTGGGGATGCACGAGGGAAGGCGTGGGGGCACTTGGGCCATGCTGGGGCAGAGCTGGCCCTGGCTGATCCAGTGTGCCCCTCTGCAGTTGGCAGGAAGCAGTTCCTGAGGTTTGAGAGTGCCAGCCGTGCTGCCGAGGTGCTGGGCTGTGATGTGGAGGAGCTGGGCACTGCTGTCTTCAAACACCACCTGAGGCACATCCTGGCACAGGTGACAGCACGGGGCCAGCCCCAAGCAGAGGACAGCACACCAGGTACTAGGATGTCCCATCCCTTTTCCCTTTATTTCTGCAGGAGAGGGGATGGTGAGACAAATTTTCCTGTTCTCCTTAGGCTGTGATGCCCAGTGAGGTCTGTTAATATTAATAAAATCATTAACTGTGCTGTGTCACGTTGCTGCCCTCAGCTCTCAGCTGGCCCTGCCTGACCCCCCCTTAGGGACACATGAAATCAGGTGAATTCAGATAAGTGATGTGGCTGAAATGCTGTGAGAGCTCTGCCTAGAAAAACAGGGGAAGTCCCCAAACTCCACAAATGGAGCTGGGCTGGTGTTGTGCTCCAGATCCGGATCAGGGATTGTGCTGCTGACCCACCATAAATCTTAAATATTATTGCATGGATCAAATTCATGGAGGGAGATCCAGCCCGTGCAAGGTGGGAGGGTGAGATATTGCCTGGATTTCAGGTCAGCCTTCCCACACTCCTTGAAAGTTGGACTTGATGGTCTTAGAGGTCTTTTCCAACCTTGATGATTCCATGATGCTCAGCAGCAGAATTCCAGCTGGGCCTTGCAAATTATCCTGATAAAAACAAGGGCTTGAGGAAGTGGCATGGCAATAATTGTATTCCTTAAATCCATGTGAGGCAGGAGAGGAGCTGAAGGCAGGGGAGGGGATGTGGAGGGGTGATGCTGCGGAGCTGTGTGGGTCCTCCTGCACCACAATCCAGGGAATCCTGGGTCCCACCTCAGCTCTGTGCAGGATGAACTTGGCTGGAAATAAACGTGTTCCTGCTCTTCCCTTCACTGTGGCAGGGCCAAAGCTGACAGGAGTGGAGTGTGTGCAGGGAATGGCCTCGGGGCTCTACGAGGAGCTCTTTGCTGCCGTGGTCTCACTCATCAACAGGTACCAAAGATCTGCTGGGCACCGGGGCTGGGGGTGCCAGCCCCTTCTCCAGGGGCATGGAGCAGGTGCCTGATTCCTGCTGGAAAAACAAGATTAAGATTTTTGTGTGAAAATCTTAATATGGGAGCTGCGCTGGCACTTGGGACTCCCGTGTCCCACGCTCCTGTGGCACAGGCGCCACAAGGGCCTGGCTGGCACCACTCTGCTCCTACCTGTGGGTAAATCCTGGTGCTGTGTGTGGCTTTTCCCAGGTCCTTCTCATCCCAGCACCTCTCCATGGCCTCCATCGCCGTGGTGGACACCCCTGGCTTCCAGAGCCCGCGGCAGCAGCGGAGTGAGCGAGCGGCCACCTTCGAGGAGCTGTGCCACAACTACGTCCAGGAGAGGCTGCAGGGGCTCTTCTATGAGAAAACCTTCCTTTGGGAGGTGGAGAGGTACAAAGAGGTGAGGAGGAGAGGCTGGGAGCTGCTCCCAGCTCCTGGGAGTGGAGCTGCCTTTGTCCCCATGTCCCGCTGTGGTGTGAGTGAGTAACTCAGGAGCTTTACTGCAGCAGAACTGGGGGAGTTCTGCACGGAGCAAAGCCTCTCTCTCCACCCTCTGCCTCAGTTCTGAATCCTCTTGGTTATTTCTGATGTGCCAGAGATGCTCTGTTGGCATCTTTGTGGAAGCTGCCATGGCAGGGGGGTTGGAATGAGATGATTTTAAGGTCCCTCCCAACCCAAACCACTCTGGAACTCTATTATATACTTGCTCCAGCTCAGGAGACTTCATTCCCTTCTGTTGTCACAGCTGACTTTTTCCTCAGGTGATGAATAATAGAGAACAGAAAGGAAAATGATAAATTATTGCAGAAATAAGCTGCTGAGAAACCTACAGGCAGAGATGAACTTATTATAGGCTTGAAGGAGTTACCATAATGCCTCTAGCCCTGGGAAAATAACTGAATTCCTATGGTTTAACACACACATCATTGAGTAAGGATAGATGTGCCCTTCCCTAGTAATGTAGACTTCCAGATGCCATCCCACGACTGAAACAAGCTTTTAAATGATGTTTTCCAGGAAAATGTTGAGGTGTCTTTTGATCTTCCAGAGCGCTCTCCACTGGCCACGCTGTCCATCATCGACCTGAGCTGCTCCCAGGTACCTTGTCCCTCTGCATCCTGCTGCTCCAAGCAGTGAGGGCTCCAGAGGCAGAGTGGGACCCTGTGGGGCATCCCAGAGCAACCTGAAGTTGCGGGGAGTGGCGGGGCACAGCATCCACCAGGACCTTTTTGGCTTTTTAAAATATAAGGACCCTCCCTGACCAATCCATCACCCCTTCCAGCCTGGGCTGATGGGCTCCTCTGGGACACTGTCACTGCTGAGGGTGATGTCTGGACATCAGGATGATGTCCAGAGCTGGATCAGGTTGGGAGGGTCTGCTCTGGGGTGGGGGTCACAGCTGGGCAGTGGGAGCAGGATGGAGGGAGCAGAGCAGGATGGAGGGAACAGAGCAGGATGGAGGGAGCAGAGCAGGATGGCGTGGCTGTGGCTGGAGCACAGAGCCCTCGTGTCCCTCGGCAGCCTCAGGTGCTCCCAGGCAGCCCCGGGGCCGCTCGCCGGGGGCTGCTGTGGATCCTGGATGAGGAGGTGCTGATCCCAGGCTCCGGGGATGGTGCTGCCTTCGAGCGCCTCTGCTCCTACTTTGCCGCCAAGGGACCCGACCAGGAGGGTGAGTTGGGCTCGGCTTGGCTGCCCAGCCTCTGCCATCACCATTTTCTTTGGGAACTTGGGAGATGTGGAGGATTTAACCCCTCACCGGGCTTTTCCCTGGCTGGTCCTGGGGTGCTGCCACTGTCACAGGTGACGGGCACCTGCGCAGGTGTGAGCAGACCCTGCACTTCGAGATCTGCCACCAGCTGGGCACGGCCCCCGTGCGCTACGACCTCACGGGCTGGGTCAGCAAAGCCAAGTTCAACCTCTCAGCGCAGAATGCCATCCAGGTGCTGCAGAATTCCACGGTGTAAGTGCCAGGAGGTGCCACAGCGCCGGGGGGAACCCTGTGCCCGTGGGAGGAGGATGGGGATGTCCCTGTCCTGAGCTGCAAACCTGCTCCAGAGACAGAGGGTGGTGTGGGGCATCAAGGGGGAATAGTTTGCCGCTGCCAGAGGGCAGCATTAGGTGGGATATTGGGGAGAATTTCCTGGCTGTGAGGGTGGTGAGGCCCTGGCACAGAGAAGGTGTGACTGTCCCATCCCTGGAAGTGCCCAAGGCCAGATTGGACAGGGTTTGGAGCGACCTGGGCTAGTGGAAGATGTCCCTGCCTGTGGGGGATCCAGCACAAGTCAGAGCTGTGAGGCTTCAGCAGCTGCCCAGGTTTTCCCAACTGCTTTGAGCAGCCTTGTAAAATAAATTGGAATTGAAAGGGAACTGAAGTGTTGCAGGTGTCTGTGCACACAGGGGGATTTTAACCCTCTGCTTGTGTAGTCCTGCCTCATTCGGTTTGGGCTTCAACCCAAGGAAGCTTTAACAGCAGTGAACAGCTCCATGCTCAGAGCAGAGAGGATGGAGTGGGTGGGGGTGTGCCAGCATCCTGGTCCACTCTGCAGAGCGGCACCAATTTGGAATTTGGGGCCTTGGGTGTTGCATCCCTGTTGAAGAAGCTGGGAAACCGACCCGGCCGTGTGTGTCCCGGCAGAGCCGCGGTTCGGGAGCTGGTGCAGCCGCGGGCGAGCGCTCCGCTGTGCTGCCGAGCCCTGGCCGGGCTGGACGGGCGCTCCCAGGCTGCCCTGCACCGCAACGCCTGCCTGAGGAAAACCTTCGCCAGCAGCTTCGCCGCCGTGAGGAAGAGGTCGGTGTGTGCCCAGATCAAGCTGCAGGCGGTGAGTGCCGGCACCGGGACCCTGTGGCTGCGGCTCGGGGGGGTTGTGGCACACAGCGTGGTGGCCACACGCTTGCCTTGCTCCCTTTCCGGGGAGCTCACACCCCTAGCAGTGACGTCTTGCCCGTCCCCGTTGTGGCTGTGGTCACCGGAGTGCTGTGCTGGCCCGTCCAGAGCTGCTGTCACTCAGGGAGAGCCCCCCCGGCAAAGAGATCGGGCATAGATCATACACAGATCACACACAGTCGCACACATCACACACTGATCACACATATCATAAACAGATCTCACACACATCATACACAGATATCACACTGATCATACAGGTCACACACAGATCACACACAGATCACACACTGAACACACACTGATCACACACTGACCATACACTGATCACACACAGATCACACACTGAACACACACTGAACACACACAGATCACACACAGATCACACACAGATCACACACTGATCACACACAGATCACACACAGATCATACACAGATCACACACAGATCATACACTGATTACACACTGATCGCCCAGATTACATGAGCACTTCGCTGTTTTAATCCTCTTAAGTGCTCAGACAGTAACCAGCCCCTGGCGCTGGGCACATGCCAGGCTCCTGCTGCTCTCACACCTAATTAAGTGTCCAAACTCTCTCGAGGAGATGAGGTTCAGACTCTGCTGATTCCCTGACCAGCCCATTTTGGGGTCTTGCCTGTCTCTGGCAAACCTCCTCCCCAGCATGCCTCAACCATGATGATCTTTAACCCTTCCAATCCAAACCATCCCACGATTCTACCGATCCTGGTAAATTTTCTGGCCACCATCTGAGCACATGGGACGTGAGGAGGAAGTGTCCTGCTCAGTCCTGCTCTCCACCTGTGTTCACCCCTCTGACTGACGCTGTTCCCAACTCGAAGCTGACTCCTCCACCTGCCCAGACACCCTGCAGGTGCACAGGGAGCATTTCCCACTGCCAGCACGGGCTGACCCTTTGTCCCCTCCACCCCCACTGACCTCTGCTGCCCTCCAGGATGCCCTCACCAACCTTCTCCGACGGTCCCAGCTGCACTTTGTCCACTGCCTGCTCCCAGGGATGGGTGGGGAAGGGCCGGTCCCTCGGCCCCCAGCGCCGCCAGATGCAGCCCCACAGCTGGATGTGGTGGCCCTGAGGACACAGCTGGAGGGGACCCAGCTCCTGGATGCCCTGCGCCTGCACCGTGTCGGTAAGTCCAGACCCTGCTCTGGTCTGTGCCCATCCCGCCTGCTGCTCCCTGCGCCTGGCTCAGCCCTTCCAGCCTTTGCTCATCACCTGCTTCTCACCAGCAGGCAAGGAATGTCCTCCTTCAGAAACTCCCCATTCAGAAATCCTCCTTTTGAAGGGGTTCCGAGCCCCTCTCGTGCCTGAGCTGTGTGGCTGCAGCTCCAATGCAGCTCCTCTTGGAGCATCCGTGCATCAGGCTGGACCTGCACTAACCACAACCACAGCCCATGCTATGGGGAGAGGGAGCCGTGCAGGAGGTCCAGGGGCGTGTCCTGTGTGACACGAGGTGCTGGGGTGGCATCTGGTCACATCCAGCTCATCTTGGTGCCCTCTCCCTGCCCTCACTGCAGGGGTTTCTCTCTCATGGCAGCTCCCCACGTCCCCTCCGCCCCCGGTGCCCTTTGCTGGATGTTCCAGCAGGTCCCTCCCCATCGTGCCAGTGCCCTGGGGCTGGTGCAGCTCCCAACACCCCTGTGTGCCCCCAGGCTATTCGGATCGGCTGCTCCTCACCCAGTTCCGCAGGCGCTTCCAGGTGCTGGCTCCGGAGGTGATGAAGAAGCACAGCTCTGCCTACGAGGTGCCAGAGGAGAGCAAGGTGTGTGCTGGGCTGGGAGGCACGGGCTGAGACCCCCCAGTGGGGCTCTGGTGATGCCAGAGCTATTCCAGCAGCACAGAGATAGGAGGGGGCAAGATGTGGGCAGAACAGTCCCTCTCCCTGGCTCCCCCAAAACCTGGGACTGAGGACAATCCAGACAGCATTCCCAGGGACCCAAGAGAGCAAGGATGTGGAATTTCTGGGCACTGGGCATCACCTGCAGCCCGGGGTGACTCCTCACCTCACCTCACCCCATGATGCTGAAAGCCAAAAGAGGAATCTGGACATGTGCCAGTTTTATTTGTTTCCTAGTAAATTTGTAGCAAAACCAGCCCAAAGCCGTGCCTGGAATAAGGCTATGGATGAGCCAGGAAGAGCTGAGAGGAGCTGAATTAAAGCTGGGCACGTGCTGTGTTGTGCAAACTGCAGCCAGCATGTGCAAAGGCAGTTAAGACCTCGGGATTTAATAAGACAAGCCTGACAATCGGGAAAGGTCAATATTGCTATGAAATGCTGTCGGAGGCAGAGGGTGCCTTGTCAGCAGCGTGTAAGCAGGGGATTTGGAAAATCCCATCCTCCCTGGAGCTTGCTGCCACCAGGGTTTGTCAGCTGGGAAATGCTTCCCAGGACACGGTATTAACCTGGCTGCTGGAGCAGGAGAGAGGCTTGTCAGCTGTGAGGGGATAGTGCAGAGCTGGCCCTGTGCTTGTGACTGTCCCACACAGCCCTACACCAATCCTGGTCCCAGCAGTGCCACCAGAACAGGCACAGCCACAGCACTGGTGCTTCCTCACCCTGGCACAGTGTTTGAGGCTCTGTGATCCATATCCTCATTCCCTGGTGTGCTCCATCCCCTCCTTGCACGGCTGCTGGTGAGGCCAGGGGTGCAACTCTGCTTCTCCTGGGTCCGTGGTGGAATATTCCTTCTGTGGGCTGGTCCTTTGGGGAGGAGCTGGGTGAGGCTGTCAGATGTTGTTGTGTGGAGTGAGGTATTAGCAGAGGATTTTTGTTATAATTTCTGTAGCCCTGGGGCTTTCAAACCATCCCTCCATCCAGCCAGCGTGGCTGCCCCGGGGGAATGGCTGGTGTTGCTGGCTGTTATGTTCATGTTCTGGTCCAAAGCTTGGAGTAATTGAGCTCAGGCTTTTCCTTGGGATAATCTCCTGCTCGAATCCTCCAGGAGTTCTGTGCTGTGCCAGTGGGCTCAGGGGAGAACTCAGCCCTTCCCCCTGTTTTTGGCTCCGTGGGATGAGCTGTTGGTGAGGAGGGCAGGAGGGGAGCACTGAGTGCACTTGGATGGTGCTGGGACAGGCACTGTCCCCTGTGTCAATTCCTGCCCGTGCACCAAGGCTCTGCCAGACCAGGGATGGCAGAAAAATGGGGGAAATCTTGCCTGCAGCTACAGATCTCTACTCCCCATCCTGCTGAAAACTTTGGGGGAAGAAAGTCCTTGCACTGGGAGTTGGAACTGGGCAGATGGGCTTTGGCAAGGGGAGGAGGAGAGGAGGGCAGAGCTGGATGAATCCTTCCTGGAGATAAGGGGGTGTCTGCACCCCATTTCAGCAGCTCATGGCAGGCTGTGGGTGTTTCCTGAGCAGTGCCATGATGTGTCCCTTCTCCCTAGGCTATCGAGGAGCTGTTCCAGGCACTGGATCTGGAGAAGAAGAGCGTTGCCATAGGGCGCACCCAGGTATGATGACTGTGCCCTGCTTCCCCGTTGCTCTGGTGTGTGTGTGGGGGCACAGCCCCGTGCCAGGCTCCCCAGCAGCCCAAAATTCCCCAAACCGAGGACAAAAGCTCTCTTCCACTGCTGCATGTGGTACCACGTGGGCTGGGAAACAGACTCACTAAATATCAGAGCAAAAGAATCCTAATTCTCATCTGAAAGCAGTACCCAGGGTAAATCCTGTACCTAATTACCAAAATCCAGCCAGTTCCTGGTGGTATTTAAGTTCTTAATTGCCACTGATGTCTCTTGGGAGTGAAGGGGGCTTGGGCAGAGCAGGGTGGGTTTGCTGCAGAGCAGGAACTGTCACAGCAACAGCACTTGAACTTCAATGGTGATGCTCTCAAAGAAAAATTAATTTCATGTGCGTGCTTGCCTTCAGCTCTGGAGTTTGTAAAGAAAGAATCCATGGAATGGTTCTGTGGAGCAAAATGACTTTCTTTTATGCTGCACTGTGCAGTTTGTAATTATCTCCTCTCTGGAAGCCTCGTTCTTAATCAATAGCGCGGTGGCAGCCCCGGTCACATTTCGTTAGGGACGAGTTCGCTCTGCCGTCGCTTTGAGCATTGATTTTGTAGCAGCTGCGAAACTTGCGGGGTTGGGGAGTTAATTCAGACATTAATGAGGCAATCGAAGGGTGGTGGAGCAATCATGGCACCAGCTCGGCAGAGCCACTTTCCTCGGGATTGTGCTTTGATTCAATTTGGTGTCGTTAAAATGCAGCTCTGTCAGCACAGCCCCGGCCTCGCCCGTGTCACTCAGGGGTTATTAAAGCTGGGCCATGCAAATGGTTGGGAGCTCCGGATCCTGGATTCCAAAAGCTTCTCCCAGCAGTGACCCAGAGACACTTCAGACACTCAGAGATCGGTACGGGCCTGGGTTTCATGGCATCAGCAAACCCGTGTCATTTCTGAGGCGTTTCTGAGCAGTTCACGGAAGGAGAACAATCTGGTTTATTTTGGTTTTGCTATTGTACCACTTCATTTCTGTTACCTGTGTGCATCTGTGTGTCACCTGCCAGAATCCACTCTCAGTGGAGGTCTCCCTCCCTCCCTCCCTCCATCCCTCTCCACAGTGTGGGGAATGGGCAGCATCCATGGGAAAAATTTTGAGGACTTGCACCTTGTGGTGGTCGATGCCTCTGTCAGGCAGGCAGAGGGAGAGGTTTCAGAGGTGTGTAACCTGTTCCTTGCTGCCAGGTGTTCCTGAAGCCAGGAGTCATCTCCAGGCTGGAGAAGCAGCGGGACAAGCTGATAGCCCAGAAGATGACTCTGCTCCAGGCTGCCTGCAAGGGCTTCCTCAGCCGCCAAAAATTCAAGAGATTGAAGGTACCCGTCCTGTGGGCTGGGGATAACTGAGCCCAGCCAGCTCAGTGCTGCTGGGATATGGCCCACAGCACCCCAATAACAGCTCTTCTGAGCTTCTTTGAGGGGTACCAGCTTTTCCCTGCAGCCTTGAGATGCTGTGCTGCCATCCCTGAGCTCCTCTGCCACCCTTCCCTCTCCAGCCTGGTGTCCCAGACTGGTCATGGCTGGTGAGGGTCACGGCTGCTGTGTCCCCACAGATCCAGCGCCTCGCCATCCGCTGCATCCAGAAGAACCTGCTGGTGTTCCAGGCAGTCAGGCACTGGCCATGGTGGCAGCTGCTGAGCCACGTGCGGCCCCTGCTCAGCGTTAACCTCGCCGAGGAGCAGCTCCGTGCCAAGGAAGTGAGTGCCAGGGGCTGGGGTGGGATGGGTGGGACAGCACAGGACAGCACAGGGTGCTTTAGGGGCTCTGCCTGGTGGATTGGTCAAGTTGGAAGTCATTTCTGCCCAGGCAGAGATATTTTTCCCACCATCCAGGAGTTTCCATCTGTTCTTAGCCCAGTGTCACACGTTCTGCAGAGCTGTGGAGGGAGAAGTGATTTCTTGCTTAGAGGGACAGTAGCAAACACACCATGTCCCCATAGTCAAACCCCATCCCAGGGTTCCCCCACTGCCCTCCTTGTTCCTCTGCAAGCTCCAGAGGCTGTGTCCCCTGAGCCAAACCCCTGGGGATGGGCTCAGCCTGTGGGGTGCTGGAAGATGAGCATTCAAACACACCTGTGACACAGGGGACAATACCCTGTACTGTCCCCAGTGCTGTGCTGCCACCCACCTGTGTTCCCGTGGGTGATGGGAGATGCTAATGGACACTTTTTTGTCCCAGGAAAGGCTCCTTTCACCCCTCTGCTCACTCTGAGACATGGGCTAAATTCCTAGTCTATCTTCCCCAGAGCCCGGCTCCTTCTCTTGCCTTAAGGAGGTTTTAACAAGATGTTTTCAGATGGAATAAAAGCTGCCCAAGCCTCTGTTTTTGTCTGCAAACCCACCTGGGATCCATCAGGCCCCATCATCTATTAACCTCTGTTTTTATCACGGCTCTGCACGTTCTGCTCCTGCTCAGTGTTGGACATCAAAGCGGGACAAGGCTGCATGGAGCAGCTCCTGCTGCCTGGGGAGGAATCACAGCCAACACTGTGCCTTTGCACCATGCTCTGATACCTGCCAGGGCCCTGGGACACTCCCTGGGCATGATCCAGGGCCCTGGCTGTTCATCCCAGGCTTTTGAGGTTTGCTGCTCTCTCATAAAACATGCTCTCCACACACCAAAGCTGACATTCCCTCCGATGGAATTCATGTCAGGAGCTGTAGTCCCGGCAATTTGCAGTGAGCAGCCTTCAAAGCTGCCTGGTAAATTTTATTAATAAGGCAGCTATGTCTCTTCCAGTTATTTTGAACAGAAAACAAGGTTTTCATAAATAAACCGAGGATGCTGGAACTCTCTGTGTGTGTTTTTTTCCAATCTTCCCTAGGAGGAGCTGGCGGCGCTGAGAAGGAAGCTGGAAAAATCCGAGCAGGCGTGCAGCGAGCTCAGACAGAATACAGAGAGCCTGGAGAGCAAGGTATAGCCCCAGAACCTCTGGTACATACCCCAAAACATCTGATACAGACCCCAAAACCTCTGCCACAGCCCTGTTTGGCCAGGTTAGGAAAGAAGCAGATGGGGATGAGCAGGAGCAGGAGGAGCCATGGGCAGGGGCAGCCACCAGGGACGGTTCCTTGGACAGGACTCTGGACAGGCTGCAGTGTCCAGCTGCAGAATTCCAGGCTGGCATCACTCCAGGCTGCCCAGAGAAGCTGTGGCTGCCCCTGGACCCCTGGAAGTATCCAAGGCCAGGTTGGATGGGGCTCAGAGAAACCTGGGCTAATGGAACGTGTCCCTGCCCATGGCAGGAGGTGGAACTGGATGAGCTTTAAAGGTCTTTTCCAACCCAAACCGTTCTGGGATTCCATGTTCCCAGCTGGCTGCTGGTCCTCTGTGGGTTCTGCTCTCAGATGTGCAGCTCCTTGTGATTTTGCCTGGGATTTTGCCAAGCATCACGAGGAGAAGGAGCTCCCAAGGTTTCTATAAATAATGCCCTGGGTTTTCCCAGCTCCATTGGCTGCAGCAGGGCTGAGCTGGGTCTAGGCTGCAGCTCTGCCTAATGGAGCCAACAGCCCCCAAGCCAGGACCCTCCTCTTCACTGGGAAGGGGGTAAAGATGATTTATTTAAGCTCTTTGGGAATGCTGAGCAAGGCAACTGCCTCAGGGCAGACCTGGGAAAACACCATTTCTCCCCAGGGAGAGAAATCCTCTGGGGTTTGCATGCTGGGTTAAACTTGTGGGACTCCCTAAGGAGCTGGTGCCTGCACAGTGTGAGGTTCCTTAAAATGCTGTCAGACACAGGAAAGGAGTGTTGGAATGCTGTGTTTTCCTGTGGCCCCCTCTGCAGCCGCTCGCTGGACTGGCTGAGCAGGAAGGACCACGGGCCCCGTCTGCTCTGCAGAAAATGGAATTGATTTTCTGGATTAATAGTTCTTCCCTTCTGCTCCTGGTTTCAAAGGAGATTTAATGTAATCAAGTAGGACAATGGAGAGCTGTGATGAGCCCTGCCTGCAGTGCAGTGCAGCATGGCACAGGCAGGAGCCTGGTGACACTGGTGACACTGCTCAGTGCTGCTGGGCACTCCTAAGACCAGGCAGAGCTGTCAGGACTCTGGATGGATNTGGGATGGGATGGGATGGGATGGGATGGGATGGGCACAGATGCCATGCCTGAACCAGGGTATGTGTTTATGAGAGTGGGGCAGCCCTGGGCACACAAAGCAGAGCTCTGCCCCATAAGCTCCGTGCTGGTGTCAGTGCCTTGTGCATCCCCAGCAGGACCACGGGGGCTGGTCAGGGAGCTGCAGCACCCACCCTGCAGCCCTGGGTGTCTCTCGTTGGCAGAGGACGAGTGGCAGGTGAGGGTCGACTGT
>VWZS01007474.1:248805-305109 GCA_013397075.1 Rhabdornis inornatus | reverse complement strand
TAGGAAAGAAGCAGATGGGGATGAGCAGGAGCAGGAGGAGCCATGGGCAGGGGCAGCCACCAGGGACGGTTCCTTGGACAGGACTCTGGACAGGCTGCAGTGTCCAGCTGCAGAATTCCAGGCTGGCATCACTCCAGGCTGCCCAGAGAAGCTGTGGCTGCCCCTGGACCCCTGGAAGTATCCAAGGCCAGGTTGGATGGGGCTCAGAGAAACCTGGGCTAATGGAACGTGTCCCTGCCCATGGCAGGAGGTGGAACTGGATGAGCTTTAAAGGTCTTTTCCAACCCAAACCGTTCTGGGATTCCATGTTCCCAGCTGGCTGCTGGTCCTCTGTGGGTTCTGCTCTCAGATGTGCAGCTCCTTGTGATTTTGCCTGGGATTTTGCCAAGCATCACGAGGAGAAGGAGCTCCCAAGGTTTCTATAAATAATGCCCTGGGTTTTCCCAGCTCCATTGGCTGCAGCAGGGCTGAGCTGGGTCTAGGCTGCAGCTCTGCCTAATGGAGCCAACAGCCCCCAAGCCAGGACCCTCCTCTTCACTGGGAAGGGGGTAAAGATGATTTATTTAAGCTCTTTGGGAATGCTGAGCAAGGCAACTGCCTCAGGGCAGACCTGGGAAAACACCATTTCTCCCCAGGGAGAGAAATCCTCTGGGGTTTGCATGCTGGGTTAAACTTGTGGGACTCCCTAAGGAGCTGGTGCCTGCACAGTGTGAGGTTCCTTAAAATGCTGTCAGACACAGGAAAGGAGTGTTGGAATGCTGTGTTTTCCTGTGGCCCCCTCTGCAGCCGCTCGCTGGACTGGCTGAGCAGGAAGGACCACGGGCCCCGTCTGCTCTGCAGAAAATGGAATTGATTTTCTGGATTAATAGTTCTTCCCTTCTGCTCCTGGTTTCAAAGGAGATTTAATGTAATCAAGTAGGACAATGGAGAGCTGTGATGAGCCCTGCCTGCAGTGCAGTGCAGCATGGCACAGGCAGGAGCCTGGTGACACTGGTGACACTGCTCAGTGCTGCTGGGCACTCCTAAGACCAGGCAGAGCTGTCAGGACTCTGGATGGATGTGGGATGGCAGAACCCCTCCCAGCCATGCCCAGACTGAGCCCCTGCTCCCCCAGATCATCGACCTGACCACGGAGCTGTCGGACGAGCGGTACAAGGGCGATGTCACCTGCCAGGCCCTGGATGGGGAGCGGGCGGAGCGGCTGCGGGGCACCCGCGAGCTGCAGGAGCTGCAGGTACCAGAGCCCCTGTGCGGTGACAGTGGCCATGCCATCCCCCTGACACAGCCCTCCTGAGTGCCCCAGAGCCGGGTAGAGCTGCTCCCTTCCTCCCTCCCCCAGAGCAAACACGACCAAGTGCAGAAGAAACTGGAGTCGGTGGAGAAGCAGCTGGAGGAGGCGCAGCAGCTGGTGCAGCTGCGTGAGATGAAGATCAGCGGCTCTGGAGGAGGTAGGGATGTCCCTAGAGAGGCAGTGCACGCTCTGGGCATCCAGCCTGACCTGTGGGGCCACAGAGAAGAGGGCAGAGGTTTGTCCCCCCCCAGTCAGTGCCACTCTGCAGCCCCTGGCCACTCCAGAGTGTTCTGTCACCCCGCATTGCTCATCCAGTGGGAGCTGGCAGTGACAGCTCGGTCACACAGCTCTGGCTCCAGCATGGCGCTGGTGGTGTTGTGCCCCAGGGTGCTGCTGGCACTGCCTGGCAGCCCTGGCACCTCAGGGTGTGCCTGAAGCACGTGGAGTGAAGAGCAGGCTGCTGAGGCACGGATGGGATGGGATGGGATGGGATGGGATGGGATGGGATGGGCACAGATGCCATGCCTGAACCAGGGTATGTGTTTATGAGAGTGGGGCAGCCCTGGGCACACAAAGCAGAGCTCTGCCCCATAAGCTCCGTGCTGGTGTCAGTGCCTTGTGCATCCCCAGCAGGACCACGGGGGCTGGTCAGGGAGCTGCAGCACCCACCCTGCAGCCCTGGGTGTCTCTCGTTGGCAGAGGACGAGTGGCAGGTGAGGGTCGACTGTGCCCAGACCGAGATTGTTTTCCTGCGGAAGCGCCTGGCACAGCTGGAGGAGCGGCTGGAGGCAGAGCTGGGCACCAGGACAGGGCTCGAGCAAAAGGCAAGTGCTGCCAGCCCAGGAGGGGACAGGGACACCCAAGGGAGCGGAGCAGGGCTATTCCAGGGCTATTCCTCTCCCTGCTCCCGGCAGCTTTGCAGGGCTGAGGCTCAGCATTGCATCTGCTTCTTGTTGCTGCTCCCACTGACCAGGGAAAAGTGGATATTTTCTACTGGTTTGAGCTTCAAAAATCACTTTTGCGTAGCAAAATTCCACCTTGCTCCAGTGTGAGTGTGGGCAGAGGGCGAGAAGCTGTGGGCAGGGGGTTTTCAGTGGTGGGTCTTGCTGCTGCTCTGGCTTTAGGAGCTGTACAGGGCTGTGCTCTCCCCATCTGTCACACAAAGAGCTGCTGGTGGAAAGTGCTGGCAGCTCCCGAGCTTTGCCCCGAGGAGGGAAAAAGCCAATGTGCTCCCCTGAGCAGTGCCTGGCAGCCAGGTCACTTCCCATGAGGATAAAACAAAGAAATAAAGATTTCTCATGGTACATTAAATTGTAATAAGAAAGAAGCTGAGTCTTAGGAGCTTGAGTGGAGCAAAGCAGCCCATTTGCTCTCAGTTAGTTCGGAATTACAGGCTTCATTAATGTGAGATTTTGCTTATTTAAAGTCATTCCTTAACGACTCCATTCCCTGGCGTGGGAGAGCTCTGCGTGTCTGTCCCAAACATAACGTGAATCCTTGGGGATTCCAGTCCAGACGCTGCTTTTAGCAGAGAAATGGGATCAGGCATTGCCCCGGGGCAGCTCTGCTGACTCAGCAGGAGGGGCTGGGATGCTGCAGGCACTGGAGGGGTCACAGCACCTCGGGTTGTCCTGGTTTAGTGAAAAATCTGGGTGAACCAACCGAGGGGAATGAAGTGAGGCTGAGTCCTGGTGGGGGTTTATCCAAGGGGTGTGTGCTGTTGGGTCAGTGGGATTTCTCCTCTGTGCGGTGTGTGGGGTCCATGTGCCCTTCTTTGTGGGGTGTGTGTGCTGTGAGGTCCCTCCCCTGTGAATTGAGTGTGCCATGGGGTCTGTGGGGTCCCTCCTTTGTGGGGTGTGTGGGGTCCATGTGCCCTTCCTTTGTAGGGTGCATGTGCCACGGGGTCTCTCCCGTGTGGGATCCACGTGCCCATGTGTCCCTTCTTTGTGGAGTGTGTGGGATGCATGTGTCCATCCTCTGTGGGGTGTGTGGGTCCATGTGCCCTTCCTTTGTAGGGTATATGTGCCATGGGATCCCTCCTGTGTGGGATCCATGGGTCCCTCCTCTGTGGGGTGTGTGTGCTGTGGGGTCCTTTCTCTGTGAATTGAGTGTGCCATGGGGTCTGTGGGGTCCCTCCTTTGTGGGGTGTGTGGGGTCCATGTGCCCTTCCTTTGTAGGGTGCATGTGCCACGGGGTCTCTCCCGTGTGGGATCCACGTGCCCATGTGTCCCTTCTTTGTGGAGTGTGTGGGATGCATGTGTCCATCCTCTGTGGGGTGTGTGGGTCCATGTGCCCTTCCTTTGTAGGGTATATGTGCCATGGGATCCCTCCTGTGTGGGATCCATGGGTCCCTCCTCTGTGGGGTGTGTGTGCTGTGGGGTCCTTTCCCTGTGAATTGAGTGTGCCATGGAGTCTATGGGGTCCCTTCCCTGTGGGGTCCATGGGTCCATGTGCCCCTCCTTTGTGGTGTGTATATGCCATGGTGTCTGCGAGGTCTATAGGATCCCTCCTCCACGGCACATACGTGCTGCCGAGTCCATGGGGCGCACGTGTCCATCCTCTGCGGGGTCCTTGGGGTCCATCCACGTGTCCGTGCCCGGGGTCCCTGTCCCACAGTCCCTGTGTCCCCTCCCACAGCTGGCTGAGGCTCAGGCTGCGTGCCAGGCTGCACGGGACGGGGCGCAGCGGCTGCGGCGGCGGTGCCAGCGCCTGGCCTGCGAGCTGGAGGATGCCCGGGTGCTGGCTGAGAACCAGCAGAGCCGCAGCCACGAGCTGGAGAAGAGGCAGAAGAAGTAAGGAAGGTTTGGGGGGAGCATAGAGAGGGCTGGGGGTGCTGGAGCAGGAGCCAGGGAATGGGGAGGATTGGGGTGGGTGGGCAACTGCTGTGAGGGTGGAGCTGTTTCATCTGTTTTGGCTGCTGGGAGTTATTTTTCCATCCCATTCTGTGTGACTGACACGTGGTCTGATCCCAGACTAGTTTGGATTGGAAGGACCTTAAAGCTCATCCAGTTCCATCCCTTGCCATGGAGGGGGAACATCCTCCTTCCACTATCCCAGATTGCTCCAAGCCCTGTCCAGCCTGACCTTGCTGTGCTCCCCTCCAGGTTTGACCTGCAGTTAGCCCAGGTCCTGGGGCAATCTGCCTTTGAGAAGAGCCTTCGTGAAAAGTTATCCCAGGAGAACACGAGCATCCGCTGGGAGATGGGCAAACTTCAGCAGAGCCTGGAGGTGAGGGGAGACCCCACTTTGCTGTGTTCTACCCAGTTTTGGGAGCAGCTCTGGCACCAAAGCCATTACCTTTGCAATTAGAGCAGAGGCAATCAGGAAAATTGATTCTAATTTCTCTTAGCACAGTTCGGTGTGTTTAAATAACTTTCTCCTTCCAGAAGGGCTGTTGCTATGTCTAAGTGATCACTGTCCCATGATTCAGTTAACCAGGGCCACCCCCGTTTTCACTGGGGGTCACTTGTGCTCTTCCTCACATCCCTATCCCCAATCCCACCTTGGGCAAGGTGCTGGTCTGTGCCCCATGGGATGGTGCTGCACCAAATGCCACCATGGTGGCAGGGGCTGGGGTGAACCCCCAGGGCTGCTGCCAGCACCCCCAGGCACTGGGGGCTGCAGGGAACCCATGGGGGACACGCCGTGGGAACGGGAAGATGAGGTCAGGATCAAGAGGGAAAGGTGGGGATGGGGCTGTCAGTGTGGGGCAGGGGCTGCCCAACCCCTGCTGCTGCTCCAGGGGGCTGTGAGGATGCCTTTGGAAATGCTGTGGGTTCTGAGAGTGGGGTGTGAGTGTCCAGGCTCTGAGCCCCGCTCTGCCCAGCACAAGGAGGCTGAGGTGGCCAGGCTGGAGCAGCAGGTGGCCGTGCTGGCCGGCCGAGTGCAGGAGCTCAGCGCCCCTGGGGCCACGGACACGGTGCCTGTGCTCAAGAAGAAGCTCTGGGACCTGGAGGGCAGCGCTGCTGAGCAGAAGAAGGAGCTGGAGCGACAAACTGCTGCTGTTGATCACCTGGAGCAGGTACTGCGGGCCTGGGGGGACTGGGGGTGTCTGTCTTCACTGGGCACATGGAGCCCAGGCCAGCACCATCCTCATCCCCCTGGGGCTGTGCATCATCCCTGGGTGTTTCAGGTCCACGAGAGGCTGGAGCTGGAGATCGAGCGGATGAAGCAGATCCACCAGAAGGAGCTGGAGGACAAGGATGAGGAGCTGGAGGACATGCAGAAGTCCTGCCAGAAGAGGGTAGGTCCTTGCTGGGTGGGTTTGATGCTGGGTGCTCCCCAAAGCTCCCCAGAGGCCCTTCCAGGGGTCCATGTTCCTGGGGAAGTGCCCCAGGGTGAGCCTCAGTCACAGCCTGGGGGTGCAGATCAGGCTTTGGGGCAGGACTGAGCCCCTGCCATGCTGGAGGGGCTGCTGGGGACAGTGTGTGAGAGCCACACGTGATGCAGCACATGGACCTGCTGCTCCCAGTAACACCCGAGCCACACCAAGGGCACGAATCTCAGGGCTTCATGTTTGGGGATGATTTGTAAGAAAATTACCTTTTCCTCAAGGCCATGAGGTTGGTGGGTGCAAACACGAACCCCAGAGCTGCAGGGGCAGCCTTTGGGCATGTCTGGGTGTGCCTCAAATAGCCCATCCTGTCCCCAGTGTCCTACAGCTTCCTGGAGTGCTTCCTCTCTTCTGCACTGGCACTGCCGGGGGTAGGAGGTGCTCCAGGGGACATGGCCCATTCCTGGTCCCCAAAGAGCTTGGTGCACTCCCTCTCCTGGGGAATGCCAAATCCCCAGGGTTTCACTGTGGCACTGAGCGTGGCTGGGTTCCTCCCACACAGCTCCGGCAGCTGGAGATGCAGCTGGAGCAGGAGCACGAGCAGAAGCAGATGGTGCTGCACGAGAAGCAGGACCTGGAAGGGCTCATTGGCACCTTGTGTGAGCAGGTAAGGGGACAGTGCCCTCCCAGGGGCTGCTCCGTGGGCCATGCCCTGCCCTAAAAACAGGAGTGGGGATAAACAAGTGCAGCCAGAGCAGCAGCCTGGTGTTGGTGCAGCTGCTCGTGGGGTTCTGTCCCTCATCTCTCCCAGATGCCACCCAGCCACAGCAGGCACTGGGATCTGGAGGTGTTGGGACTGCAGGGATCACACATGGTCCCACTAAGGACCCGCAGAGGGGAACTGTTCTCTTTTGTACAGGAGAATTATCCAAGCAGGGGGAGGCATCTGCTTTTTGCTGGTGTTTCAGGAGAGTCAAACTAGCCAGGTCTGGCACTGGAGTGCATCCAACTGCCTAGAAAAGCAGTTTATCCAATCCTGCTCGTTGCAGAGGAATTATATCCCAAGCACATTTGGTGAACAAATCCTTTTTCCCTCTCTGATGAGTCTGTAGCAGCAGCTGAACAAAAGCACACCCAGTTCTGCTCCTGTTCAGTAGCAGGTGAGGGGCTGGACTCAGCCTCCTTGGGCAGCATTTTATCAGCTTGGGCATCCCTTGGCATCACCCAGAGGCCATCCCAGAGCTCTGGTGACTGAGGGACCCCTTTGCCCAAGGCTGAGGATGGCACCAGCTCAGTGCCACTGTGCTGGTGCTGCACCCCAGGACTCCCCAGAGCTCAGCCCGGGGGATCTGTCCTGATGCCTTGTCCCAGTGCCACTCACCCTGGGACAGAAACCCAGCCCTGTATCCTCTGGCTGTTGGCACAAGCTGGATCTCGCCATTTCACCAGCCCTGGCAGTCCTATGTGTTCATTAAATGGGATGAATCTGGGATTTTTGCAGCACCAGAGTGGGGGGCATATTTCAAGTAGACACAAAATGGTCTCATGAAGCTTATCCAACACATCCCTCCTGCTCCTGGCTTAGAAAATGTTTTGGGAGCTGTCACAATAAATAGCACTGTATCAAAGCAGGGGATTATTACAACAGCCCAACATGTCCTGCTTGTTTGGTGGAGGGGAGCTGAGATGGATGAGGAGGCAGCAGGAGCTGGGAAAGGCCCCTTCTGCCTCCAGGACAGTCCCCAGGTGTTGCCCTGGCAGCCCCCAGCCCCCCAAGGGCAGTCCTGGTGTGAGGGAAGGCGACATGGGGCCATGCAGCTGGGATTGCTGTGAGACACATCCACAGTTTGGCAGCAGCTGTTAAATCAAATCCTGGCTTTGTCACTTAAAAATCCTGGGCTGCAGTGGTGGGAAGGGGGCAGCTGGTTCCACCATGGCACCAAATATATCCCCTGTGGTTGTGGATAGACCCTGAGGGACAGGAAAATGATGTGGGCAGCGTCCAGGATGCAGCTGGAGGGATGGCAGGAGAACAGCAGTGGTGGTGCTGCAAACACCCCCTGGTTTGCAGAGGACAGTTCATTAAAAAATGGGAAGAAAACAGCCAACCCAGAAAACTAATTAAGGAAATGGAGATGCCAATGATTTCTAGTTCCAGCAAATTCCAGCCAGCTCCAAACCAGACTACAAGGTCAAATCCACACAGTTGATTTTAGCCAGTGAACAGAAAATAGGAGAAGGAGGGGGTTTGAAAACAGAGCCGTGGAAAACACCCCAAATGGAAAATGTTCTTCAGTTATGCTGAAATCAAGCACTGAAACCATGCCCCTGTTTATTTAGTGGTTTTCTAATTCCTTTATCCCTGCAGCCATGGTTGCTCTCTCCCTCTCTCCAGGGGGGGACATAGAGGGTGGGTTTTTTAAGGTGCTTCTCACATCTGTGTGTCCCTCTGGCCACAGGGGTGGTCACTGGGGAGGATGTGGCTGATGGAGACCAGGCGTGGGCAAATATTTTCAGAGCTCTTTGGTGGGGAAAAATACGGAACACCCTGGAGGTGCTCAAGGAACAACTGGCTGTGGCACTCAGTGCTCTGGTGTAGCAGACCAAAATATCCCAAAATTGTGTGGAGAACACCTTGGGGTGGGGTGGAAGGGCCTGATGGAGGTTTTAGGGGGCAGCAGGGCTCAGACACCGCCTGTCCCTTCTCCAGATCGGCCACCGCGACTTCGACGTGGAGAAGCGGCTGCGGCGGGACCTGCGCAGGACCCGCGCCCTCCTGGCCGATGTTCAGCTGCTGCTGGCGGCCCCAGCAGAGCCCGGGGGCAGCGCCCAGGAGCTGGAGCAGCTGCACAAACAGGTAGGGAGGGATGTGCGGGGGATGCAGGGAACATCCCCGGCTCCCCCGCTCTGACTGAGCGCTGACTCCCGGGCGGGCGCGCTGAGAGTCTCCTCGTAAGGAGCACTTCCCTGTAATTAAGCCAACGCTGCTGAAGTGTTTTTCCCTTTCTTTTCCTGTTAATTACCTTCTCTTTGGTGCGTTTCTGCGTGTCTCGTACGGCCGGGCTGGGGCGGCGTTGCCATAGGGATGCTGGAAGCCGCAGAGGGATCGGGTGGGATTTGCGGTGCTTGGAGCGCACGCAGCCCCGGGCTCAGCGGGGTCGGGTGACCTGGGCGGTGGCTCCAGCTCTGTGCCAGCTTGTGCCACCACGCTGGGGACCAGCCCGGCCCCAGGGTGAGCTCTTAGTCCTGTGGAATTCCCTGCCGTAGGACAGAGGCACCACGGGGCTGTCCATCCCCTTGTGGGCCGTGTATTCCAAAGTGCCGAGCAGGGGCTCAGCTGAAGATGCTGGCCCTCTGAAACCACTCAGGAATTAATCTGTTCTGCACATTTCCCCTGGAAACAAACGAATCTGGAGGCACGAGCAATTCCAGCAACATCCAAATGTAATTGGGAGGTTTGTTGTGCATAAATAACAGCTGTGAGCTGCAGCTGTTCCCACCTGTGCTGAGGGAGAAGGGGAAGGTGAGCTGGCTCTGGTGGCGTGTCCTGTGCCCGTTCCCATGTCTGTGCCCTTGCCTGTGTCCATTACCTGGATGTCCAGGGCAGGGGATGGCCATTTTTTGCACTCATGTGTTGTTAAATATTATTGACCCCCTGCTGCACTTCATTAATCCCTCAGTGTTTCCCAAATCCTGCTTTGGGGCTGGAGGGGTTGCACTGCCCCTGTTTTTTTCCGAGTCTCTGGTGGGAGGGAAATGTGGCAGGGCCCTGCCCTCAGGTCCCTTCCATGTGCTGATCTGAGGGACCTACATCGATGTTGAGGTGCTTCCTCTGCCCCTCTCACAGTGCCCAGCCCCATCTCTCTGGGGAATAATGCCCAGCTCACTTGGGGAACAGATCTGGGGAAGTAAATCTTTACTCTGGAGAGTAAAGTCACAGGGAGAGCAGCTGAGAGATCTAGGGGGGCTCAGCCTGGAGAAAAGGAGGCTCAGGGGGGACCTTGTGGCTCTGCACAATTCCCTGACGGGGGGACAGCCAGTGGGGACACGCTCTGCTCCAGGGAACAGGGACAGCAGGAGCGGAAACTGCATCAAACTGTGCCAGGGGAGGCTCAGGTTGGACACCAGGAGGAATTTCCTCATGGAAAGTTTGGTCAGGGACTGGAAGGGGCTGGGGTTCTGGAGGTTTGGAGTGCCCATCCCTGGAGGTGTCCAAGGAAGGACTGGACATGGCACTCAGTGCTCTGGGCTGGTGACAAGGTGGGGATGGGGCACAGGTTGGATTTGATGGCCTTGGAAGTATTTCCCAGCCTGAATGACTCTGGGATTCTGGGATTCTGGGATTCTTGCTCCCTGCACACCCCAGTCCCCATAGCAAGGCAAGAGGTCCCTCTCTCTCCCTGTGATTCCATTCAGTCCATCCCTGGCTCCCTCACTCCATGGCCTGTCCTTGGCTCCCTTGTGTTTGGAGACGAGCAAACAGCCTGGATTTTGGGAATGTGGAGTTTTTGCTGTGCCACCAACACTGAGACTCTGCATGTGTTTAAAATGCCACATGATTATTCTGTCCTTTAAGCTGAAACAATTTCTAATGGCATTCATGACGACTTTCTCAAAAGCCAATGCATCCTACCGCCAGCCCACGGACCTGAACGAGAAGAAAAACTTTGCTAAAATGCTGCATTTCCGTTAATCAAAATCCATATGGCTGGAAGTGCAGCATTGTTTCTTAATAAGGCTGAGGCATCCATTTTATGCAGGTATTTAACAGATGGTGTTCACAGCAAACTAATGTTGTTCCACAGTTCATACATTATGCATTTTTGGGGGGAATTTCAATTTATTCTTCCCAAGTGGGAAAATTCCATTACACAAAGTGGATTGGAAGCTGATGTTTAATGAGGGGTCCTGGAGATGCTTTTCTGTCTGAGTGAGCTATCAGGAGTTTGGTGGGAATTGTGGCAGGGAAGAGGCCAGTCCAAGGGCTGACTGTGGATGCAGCTGTTTCTGGAGCAGCTGGACAGGTGGGAAAGTCCTTGGCCATAAAACCAGGAGTTGATCTGAGTGGCATCTTCAACTCATCCCAGCAAAGCACAGAGATTTTTTTTTCAGCTGATGGAAGAAAGTTATTCCTTTCCTAGTGGCAGGTCTCAAACTCCCCAAACAGTGGAGGGAAGCAGGCCAAGGATTTCTCCAGTTATGGTATTTTATGATTCCCCCCACTTTTTTTTTCTTTTTTTTTTTTTGAGGGAGAGAGATAAAAAAGAAAGTAAACCCTGACAAAACAGCCTAAAATTCTCAAACTCTCGCCATGGCGTGCAGCTTTTCCCGCTGCTCTCAGGAACTCCACAGGGAAACCAGGGCCAGGCACAGGAAAGGAGCAGTGAGCAGAGGGGTTTGGTTTTCTTTTTGGTAGGGAAAAGAAAGAAACCCCAAGGAGCAGGGGAAGGAACTGGATGTTCGGGTACAGCCTACGACAACTCCTCCTCCCAGGCAAAGGGGGAGTTTTGGGGATGACGCTGCAGCTTCCAGATGTTTGCAGCCCATTGAAGATCCTTGTGATCTTAATGGCTGAGCTGTAAAACCCGAGAGCAAATTAGCGTTTATAAACGGGATCTTCCACGTGGATTTGCAAATGCAATTTACGCCACGTGAAAAGCCCATTTGCAAACCTCGAATCATGAATTGCTCTAATCAGGAACTACATGTAATCCACATAATTTTGCAAATTAATGATCCCAGCTCTACCTCACTGAGGAAGAGGGAGGATGTGCCATGGAGGCACTGGGTGCTGGACTCACCAGGACAGTCAGTGGTGTTGGGATCTGTGCTGGGAGGTGCCAAGGAAGCTTTGCTTGCCCTGTAAACCAGGAGCAGACAAATTGGGGAGCAGCACGGGTTTAAAGGGTGGAGATTCTGTGTTCTTCAGCAGGGAAAAACGCTCTGTGGAAGTGGAAATAAACGTGGCTATGTGGCACGGAGACAGCACCATCAGCTTATGGTTTCTACTCCTTTAATGATGATTTTTCCCTGCAACTTTTCCCAGCTGGAAGAGAGTGAAGCAAAGTGTGCAGAGGCCCAGCGATCCCAGCAGACAGCAGCCCTGGAGCTGGAGAACCTGCACACGGAGCTGGAGAGCCTCAGCAGAAGCAAAACCCTGGTAGGTTCCTGGAGATGTGACCAGGGCAGGTGCGAGGGCACAGTCCCACCTCAGGGGGTTTGGCAGCAATCAGCAGCTGCTTTGCTAAATCAGCCACTACCAGAGTGTTTAATTAATCACCTCAGTGTTAATTACACCATAGAGGATATTTACAAAATGTCCCAGCATATTTACTAAGTCTCCGAGGATATTCACTAAATCACCTGGACTGTTTGGAAACAACAGCCCCCGGGGTGGTTTAATATGGGGACAAAATTCCTGCCAGGGAGCAGCATCCCATGGTCCTGCTCTGCCTCTCTGGTGGGCTGGAGGCTGTTGGCAGCACATCCCAGAGGGGATTTGGGGGTTCCCTGTGGGATCCATGAACCAGTGATCCTCCTGCAGGTGGATGAGCAGCTGTTCCAGCTGCAGCATGAGAGAGATGACCTGCTGAAACGCATCGATGAGGACCAGGAAGACCTGAACGAGCTCATGGAAAAGCACAAGGCTCTGATCGCCCAGGTAGGAGCTGGGGCAGCATCTCCAACCCTGGGAGGGCTATCAGAAAGCCCTGCAGGCTGGCACAGAGCAGGTGGTGGCAGGTGGTGCACAGGAGGGTGAGGCTGTTGTGATGAAGAAGGGAAGGCTCACAGTGTCAGCTCCTCTCACGTGCAGTTTTGAGTCTTTCAAGAGATGTTTTACCCTTAGTTTCAATACTTGGGGAATCCTACAGCTGCCCTTCTGGGTCATTTTTATTCTTCCTTTCACCATTTTCTCATGCAGAGGTTAAAAAGTGCTGCCAGACAGCCCTGGGGCTTTCAGTGCCATATCCAAACTATGTCAGGCTCTCCCAAAGGATTGTTCTGGGAGCTGAGGGATCCCAAAGCTCCCATGGGAGAGAGGCAGGCTGGCCAGGCTGACAATTCACAGTCTGGTGCCCCTAGCAGAGGTGATAGGGATTCAGAAGCATGTGTCTGGAAATGTCCTGAGGACAGAGATAACAACCTAGTTTCTGTCCTGATGCACAAATACTTGTTTCAAAAATTAGGGAAGCTGCAGTGAGAATTGGGAGAATTAAGCTCCATCAGGGCAGTCCAGGAGCAGCTCACTGTCCCAGTAGGGGGAGGTGCAGGCAGGAACCAGCCTTCTGCTCCAAGCCCTTGGTTCTGATCCTGCTGCTCCCACTCCAAATTTTCTGTTTCTGCAGTCGGCCACAGACATCGCTCAGATCCGGGAGCTGCAGACACAGGTGGAGGATGTGAAGAAAGAAAAGCAGAGCCTGCAGGAGAAGGTAATTCCTGCAGGAGAAGGTAATTCCTGCAGGAGAAGGTAATTCCTGCCCAGCCTGTAGCACCCCTGCTGAGGAGTGAGACCTCTCTAGGCTGGAGAAATCTTTTCCTGGCAGAGCTCTTGGGATTCACAGCCTGGCTTCTCCCTCCTCCCCTGCTGAACTGCCGTGGCTGGGATGGGCTGACCCCAGGGCTGCCCTGGGGTGGGCACCAGCAGGGGCTGCACCCCCTCGCCTCTGTGGCAGTGCCAACCCTCCTGGAGTGATGGATTTAATTTTAAACACATGAGTAATCCCATTAAGTTAAGTGCTTTATTGGAGCGTGGCTAAGCTGCCCAGGAATCAGAAGCGGGACTCGCTCCCTCCGAGGTGGAGCGGGTGGTGCTTTGGAGATAGGCTGGATAAAAGGAAACAAATTCCTGTAGTTCTAGGTCAAATTCAAAATCTGAACCTGAGCTGTAACAGGATCACTGAAAGGGCAGTTTCCTTTGGAGGTCTTGGTGTAAGAGCTCCGGAAACAGCTTGGTCCAGGCAGCTTTCCACAAAGACTGTGAATTTTTACGCCTGCTGTCCTCAAAGAATCTGTGAGAAGAGAAAAGCAAAGGAGCCCCAGACACGTGTCCCTGGCCAGCAGGTTCTCCATTCAGAGCCACACATCGGTGTCAGGCCTGTGCTGTGTGGCTTTGACAGCAGGGAATTCTTTGGGAAGTGAGGGCAATGCCTTGGGGGCTAGGAGAGACTCCCAGTGCACGTGAGGGACTGGGGAGGGATTCAGCAGAGGGGTTCAGCAGAGGGGCTGGGGGATGCTGACACAGCCCCTGCTCTCCCAGCTGCAGGCAGCTCAGGCCAGGGCAGCACAGCTGGAGCAGTGCCCGGCCGAGCGCTCCATCGTCAGCCGGCAGGAAGCGCGGATCCGGGACCTGGAGAGCCAGCTGGACTTCCAGGCTGTGCAGATGAAGCGCTTCGAGGTACCCCCTCCTCACCTGTGCTCGTGCCAGCCAGGCCTGGCAGTGCCAGCACCTCACCTGTGGGGAAAGGAGCACCTGGGAAGGGCTGGGAGGGCGGCACAGATGGTTCGTGGCGCTGCTGTTATCTCTGTGTGGGGGTTTCTGCCAGGCTTGGTGCTCACACAGAGATTTCCAACACCTTCCCAACTTCACCAGGTGCTGGTGCTGCGCCTGCGAGACAGCATCATCCAGATGGGAGAGGAGCTGGAGAAGGCAGCCGAGTCAGAGGCACGGGAGAGGGAGAACACCAGGTACTACCAGAGGAGGATGGAGGAGATGAAGGCTGACATGGACGAGCTGGTGCAGAGGGAGCTGGAGTCCAGCCGCCGGCGCATGGAGCTGGTGAGGGGATGCTCCTCCTGGGGTTTGGGTGGTCCCATGGCCACGGGGGGTTTGCTGCAGCTGGAGGTGACCCCTCACAACCCCTGAGGGCCCCAGAAAAGTCATTTTCTGTGTGGGCTTTTGTGTGCTTTGGGTCTGGGGACAGAGCTGTTCCCTGTGCAGGGAGTGCCTGGGTGTCCCGGGCTGCTACTCTGGGAGGGGCAGGGAATTGCTTTGCATCTCTCTGCAGCCCCAAACCATTGAACCAAAGCTGTTCTTGAGGAACCTCATGTTCCCTTTGTCCATGGCTGGTCTGGGAGACTGGACAGTCACTCTGCTCCATGGTTTTTTTGTGGGAAGGAGGTGGCTTTGCCTTGCCCGCTCACAGAAATGCAGTTCACGTGTGGAGGTGGCACCTGGGGACATGGATTAGGGCTGACTTGGCAGTGCTGGGCTAACAGCTGGGCTAACAGCTGGGCTGGATGATCTTGGAGGTATTTCCATCCTAGATGAATCTACCATTCCAAGTTTCTCAGGTCATTCCTGCAGCTCCTTGTGCTGGTTCTCCCCATGTCAGGCAGAACCACAGTGGGTGGGAAATGCCCTGGCCCTGCAGCAGCCTCTGAGTGCTGGTCACAGGGCTGGATGTGCCAGGGCTGGGTGTGCCAGGCTCAGCCCAAGCACCAGATCCTCCTGGAGCTCCTGACTTTGCCAAACCACCCCCGTGGCTGCAGCTCAGACAGTTCCAACCAGCAGCTAAACCTGCTCTGAGCGAGAAGAGCCCCAGCTGGGTTTGGAGAGAAGCAAAAATAGATTCACCTTCACTTTTCAGCCCTTTCCAAGTGTCTCTTTTCATGTTGTTTCTTCCAGTAATCCAAGGGAAAGCCTCGCTCCCGAGCAGTAATTGAAAGATATTGCAGTTCTCCTGGAAGCAGGGCTGAATTAGGAGCAGTTATTTTGTCAATAATCTTTTAGTTAGCAATCAAGGAGATTTCAGGATTCATTCTGCCCCGAGGCTGCTAGCATTCCCGAGGGGAATGGTGTGAATGATTCCCAATCCTCTGCCTGCACCAGGGTCAGGCTTTGTCCTTGCCCAGCCAGGCTGAGCCCTGTGTGCTCTGGCTGCCAGAGCAGCCTCCCCTGGGCATGGAATGAGGTCGGATGTCTCAGCTTCTGAAGCTCTGCAGAGCCATGAGATGGTGGAGTGAGAGGCTCTGCTGAGGTGCCACGGGCATTCTGGGCTCCCTGATCCTGCTGCTTTCCCTGTGGGCTTGGGGGAGCTGTGCTTGCTGTGATTTTGGGTGTTTGTTGCTGTGATTTTGGGTGTTTATTGCTGTGGTATTTGGTGTTTGTTGCAGCTCTGCTGGAAGGGCAGTGTTTGGAATGTGGATGCTCTGGCTCTTTGGATAGATTCTTTCCCTGTATTCTTTCCACTGTATTTTTGGAGTTGTGCCTATATTTTTAGAAGCTTTTTGAATGTTTCATATGGAGATGTGAGTGACGGGTGAAGGAAGGTACAGGAACTTCTTGGCACTTGTGCTCTCCTAAATAAAGTGTGCTAAGAGGTCGGGAAGTGATTTTAGAGGCACCTCCCTCAAATAAGACACAAGCCTCCATAAACAGCTGAACTTGTAAGGCACAACTGAGGGGTCTGGGTTTATCCAGGCACTCAGATATTTGGGGTTATCTGGCATCTGCAGGAGAAAGGAGCAGGTGGGCTCCTCCAGACTCACCTCCCCATCCCAGCTTTTCCATTGCTCCATGGGAACTGGCTCCATGTGCACAGCCGGGGGCTGCTGTGACATTCCTGGGAGCAGAGGCATCCCCCAGACTGTGTGTCCTCTTAAGAGCACTTCAATAAAACATGGGGCAGAGCTGTGATCGAGGAGCCTGGCCCAGCTTGTCGGGAGCCTGGTGGGGAGCATCAATAGTTAATAGAAACCCACTTATGGCTCTGCTCCTGCTAAATCCCCCATCAATTATAAATCCAGCGTGAATTATTCACTTGACATTACTAAAGTCGTGCTCTGCTCCTAACCATTTTTTTAAAATTTATTTAAATACACAGTGATGAGGTTGTGGACTTACCACACACTGTCGAGGTTTAAAGGGTTTAAAGGGGGGTGTTGAAGGGACAAATTCCTGGCAGGGACTGGGTTAGAAATCCTTTCCTCTTTCAGAGCTGCTGCCTGTATATGTAGATATGTATATATATAGATATATTGCATATGTATAGACAATGTACAAATAGAAGGTATTTTGCTCTCGCATCTAATTTATCAGTGGTCAATGCACTGGAAAATCTCACACCACCATCCCCAGCCAGGCTTAGGGCATCTGTTCCATCCCTCCTTCTTTTCCCACCCAGTTTAGGGGAGCCTTGTGCCATTCAGCAGGGAATATCCAGTGAGGAGCAGGGATGAGAGCTGGCTGCCAGGCAGATGGCTGTGCCTCATAAATTTTGTAAGAAGGATGGGTTTTGAACACTTTCCAAGCATGTTTGGTAATGATGGGGGTAGGACTTGGCCCTGCTGGACTCTCTTTGCTCTGGCTGCACATCCTGGGTTTCCTCCCTGGAGCTGGAGCTCCTCTTCCAATAAAATCTGGATCCCAGCCTGCAGCAGCTCCTCATTTCTCAGCTGCTGTGCTGACACCCAGAGCTTGCCAGGCCAGCCCCAGCCCCCTGATGTCCTCAGACCACAGCAGACACCGAGTCCTGGTGAGGAGGGAGTGATGGATTTCCCGCTTGGAGTTAATCCTGGGGATCTTAAACCCAAACCCTGCTCTCTGTGTTCATTGTGTGTGCACTAACACTCATGCTTGTCCCCTACATGTGTCCCCTGGTGAGGCTGCAGTGCAGGGAAGGAGGAAATAGGGGCTGAGAAGGGTGGAACAGGGGCTGGGAAGGGTGGAACAGGGGCTGGGAAGGGTGGAACAGGGGCTGGGAAGGATGGAACAGGAGCTGGGAAGGGTGGAACAGGAGCTGGGAAGGGTGGAACAGGGGCTGGGAAGGATGGAACAGGAGCTGGGAAGGGTGGAACAGGAGCTGGGAAGGATGGAACAGAGTCTGGGAAGGATGGAACAGGGGCTAGGAGGGGTGGAGAAGGGCTGGAAGCAGGCATGGAGCAGGGATTTGGGACAATGGGTGTCAGGGACAAGGCACTGTCCAGGATTTCCCTCCTGAGGCTGCTCTTAGGGAAGCATGGTGCTGGCTGAGCTGCCTGCACAGCTGGGATTTCATGGGAGAATTTCATGGGAGAATTCAAGCATCTGAATGAAATCTGAAGCTCTGGGATGAAAACTCTGGAATGGGATCCAGCCATGGGCAGGAACCCCTCAGGTCTCTTCTCCTGGAGAGCCAGGTGTCTTCTCGATGGAATTCCAAGGGACAAACAGAGGCTGATCCAGCTGGATGAAGCCCTTGGTGGCCAAGGCACAATCCAGGGACTTGCTGGGTCCCCTTCTGTTCCTCTGTACCCAGCACAGCTCCACTGCCCCCGCTCCTCGAGCACAGCACGGGGGCTGGCGGGTGCTATCCCAAAATCAGCTTTCTTTAATGAAGCTGTGAAATTCATCAGCACAATAATTAACTAATTTTACAGAAAACTGAAGTACAGGTGTGAAGATACTCTTCACAAGTTCGGTGGTTTTTAAATTTTTATTTATTTATTTATTTATTTATTTATTTATTGTGAGAGCCTCAGTGTAAATAAGCCTTGTTTTTTTTTTTTTCCCTGGTTCTTTTGCTGGCAGATCTTTGTGCCCCGGTCCCGCTATGGCCACGTTGTGTAACGTAGCACAGCCTGAACTCCAGGATTAGGGGTTTTTGCTCATTTGCAAACTTTAAAGGTTGGGGTTTTTTTAGTTTTTTAGGGGGGTTTTATTGGGGGATTTTTATAGTTTTTTNTTTGTTTTGTTGTTGTTGTTTGGGGTTTTTTTTGTTTTTTTTTTGTTTTGTTTTTTTTCGCGCTTCCAGTGACCTTGAGAAGCGAAGTGGGAGCTGTTTGTGCCTCCAGCCGGGAATGCCACGCTCCCAGCAGGGTCCCAGCAAACCCTCTGATGTCTCCACAGCTCTTGTCCCCATCCCCGCCCGCTCCTGGGTTTTTCCAGCTGCTCTTCCCTTCAAGAGCGAATGTCTTTGAGGAAGTGTAATGACAATTATCATCAAAGGCAGCCGGTCCTCAGAGGTGAGGGCGGGTGATGCAGGAGCCAGGAGCTGTGTGTGCGCTAATTAGGGCTGTTGTGGTTCTGCTTTGCCATTGAAAGAGTAAATTCCTCAGGAATCCATCAGCGACGGTGGCTGCTCACACACCAATTACACGGTGCTCGCCCCATCTCACTCAAGCCTTCAGCTGCGCAAATTTTGTCACTTCAAACTTCCCGAAAACCCCGCGAGTTAACGGCTTAATTAAAAATAATAATGATGGATGAATTCCGCAGGTGCGCGCTAAGTTCTTGGAAGAAAAGTGATCCAAATTGGACTAATTAGATTACACTTCACTTGAGGTGGATGGGAGCGAGCAAAGAGGGTGTCACAGCAGAACCACAAACGAAAATACAAGGAGGTGACAAGGACAAGGTGCTGGCCTGGGAATCCTTTGGAGTCCCACGGATCATTTCACTGCTGGTTTTGTTTATCTCCTTTTAACTTCTCTTCAAATAATTCCAGACTGAATTAGTTCAGAGGGGAAAAAGCCTCATAAGAAAAAGCAGGTTTAGAAATTCCCTTCCATGAGGGATGTGCAGAATCTCTTCCCTGGGAGCCCCTGGGCAAAGGCAGGAGCCCAGCTGAGAGCAGCTCCCTGTGGGTTTGCTGGGTGCCAGCCATCCCTGAGTGAGCTCCTGTCCCCTTGTCTTGGGGAAACCTTTAATCCAGGCTCCCTGTCGGCAGGAATCAACCTCAGCCTTCTAAAATCGTGGTTTCTGACCCACCAGCACAGCCAGTCCCTTGCTCTGGGGCAATCTCTCCCCCAGTATGAATGGGAGAATCTGGTTTGGAAATGTATTCAGAAGCAGGCAGAACGTATATTTTATTTATTGATGATAAAATATACATCAGCCAGGGGTTCTGAGCTGGTCAGGCTGGTCCTGCTGTGCATGTCTGACTGGTTTGATGGAAGCAGCCAGAGATGCTGTGCCAAGAGGGGTTTAACAGCAGAGGATGCTCCTTTCAGCCCTTCAGCCCATGGTGCAGTTTGCCCAATAATATGAGTTTTCTTAACTGATATATTTCCCCCTTTATTTCTCCTGTTTTTCTGCTCAGAGGAAACAAGAAGCCAGCTCTGCCCAGTGTCAGGGTTATCAGTTCTCAGCCCGGGGACTGTGTGAAAAGAGAAAAGCTTCTTGGATTTACATTTAGATAGAAACAATGTGTGTCAAAGGTATCCGACAGCTCCCTGGGTGCCAGGAGCCTGGTGCTGGGTTGGGCCTTGTCAGTTTGTGTTATGCAGTATTTTTCCATCTGAAATTGAATCATATTGGCAAAATTATTCCTTTCCTTGAGACAATTGTAGGGTATGGAGAAAAACATGAGGTGTCTCTGTGGATGATATTTGGGACAGCTGGGATGTGGGGTTGAGCAGTGTCAGCTCTATTTTCTGGCTCACATTCAAATTACCCCTCGGGTGGTCTGTGAGCAGGGGACCCCAGGGCCACCCACATCCCCAGTGTCACCCCAGTGCCCTGCAGGTCCCATTCCTGGGGCCACCAGCGTGGGTGCCACAAAGTGTGGGTGCCCAGGGACGTTCTGGGGGTGGCAGGTGGAGCCCCAGCTCAGCAGCATCCCCTGGGATGGTCTCTTTCCTCTTAGTGGGGTCAGGGGGGATCCCACCAGCCCCCAGGACATTCTGTTTGCTGCTCCCACAGCCATCCCAGGGGATTTCTGTGTCTGTGGACAGAGGAAGCAGGTTTGGGGTGCTGGCAGGGGGATGTTCCTGCCCATCCCTGTTAACAACACAGAGGAGTGGAATTAAATGCAGCCATTGAACTATATTTAATTTGTGCAATAGCTTGCAGATGAGGAGCTGGGTCAGTGGAGGCTCTTATCAGCCTGTGGAAGGGCTCAGCTCTTTATCAGGCAGTGGTTTCACTCCCTGCTCCTGCAGTCCCAAATAGCTGAACACAGGCACGTAGGCACCCGGAGCTTGGGGCTCTTTTCTCCTCTCAGGGGTTTGTGTTTCACCATGTGCCCTGTTCTGAGCCCCTGAGGTCCTTGATGAAATACTTCCCTTGATGAAACAGCTCTTTTCCACCTTCTGCCCGAGCCAGGAGGGAAGTGGAGGGTTTGGGAGCACCAAGTTTCAGAAAACTTCTTGAGGTTTTCAGCAACATCAGCGCGTTCCCAGGAGCTGCAGTGACACCGTGCGACCCAAACAGGGCGGTTTCTTTTCATGTTTTGATGAACTGAGATGCTCTCCCCCTGGGGCCCGTGTGCCCAGTGATTCCAAGCCTTCCATTATTTCCTGTGACATTGTGCCAGCTCCTGTGCCGTGGCCTGTCTCAAATCATCCCTCAGCTTGTCACCGCTGCCACGGTGATTTCACAGCTGGCAGCTTCAATCTCTGCAGGTCTGCTGCTCCCCATCTATGCCCTGTGATGGCTTAGGAGCAGCAGGAAGGGGTCCTGCCCAGCTGGAAGGATTTGGGATGGGAGGAAACACGGGTGCAGGGCCAAGTTGGTGTCCTTAGTGTGCAAGAAGGGCAACGCTGGGTCTGTGGAGCTGTGTGGGTTGTGTCAGATTGTAAATTCTGGAATGGTTTGGGTTGCAGGGATCTCAAAGCTCATCCTGTCCCACTCCCTGCCATGGGCAGGACACCTTTCACTATCCCAGGTGGCTCCAAGCCCTGTTCAGCCTGTCTTTGGACACTTTCAGGGATCCACAGCTTCTCTGTGCCAGGGCCTCACCACCCTCACGGGGAAGGATTTCTTCCCAATATCCCATCTATTCCTGCCCTCTGGCAGTGGGCAGTCATTCCCTGTGCCCTGTCACTCCACGCCCTTATCCGAAATTCCTCTCCATCTGTCTTGGAGCCGCTTTAAGCACTGGGAGATGCAGTTTATGTCCACAGTACCACAAGGCATAGTGCACCAGCCCTGACAGGCACTGGGAGCACTGGGCTGAGGGTGGGATGGTTTCACAGCCACCCCACTCACAGCTCAGGTGCCAGGTCAGGTGCTGGCCCTCACCTGGTGTCCCCTGTGCAGGAGCAGCAGCTGGCAGAGCTGGCAGAGGTGAGGCAGGTGCTGCAGGCTGACCTGGGCACCTCCATCCGCCGCATCGCCGACCTGCAGGTGGCCCTGGAGGGGCTGCGTGACAGCGACGACAGCGACGCTGACAGGTGAGGAGCTAAACGGGGGCTGGGGGAACCGGGGGAGGGCTCAGCTGCTCTGTGAAGAAGAGGCAGTGCTGGACAAACCCGGGGTAGTTTCATGTCCTCATCCTCACGTGTTTGCGCTGAATGTAACAGCAAAAAACTTGGTGTTAATGGAAGGTTTCATGGAAAGTGTCACCTGTAAAATCATCCCGTGTGGCCCAGCCTAAAGTGAGGAAAAAAGGGTGGGAATACCCCATTTGTACAGCAGGTCCTTGACAGGACTTTGTTGGTGCCCCAGCGCTGTGTTCATTGAGTGAAAATCGTGCTTTGATTGTCCCCAGGAGCCAGAGGAGCCAGTGAATCTGGGTGATTGGGTAGAGGGTTTTACTAGGAAAAAAATGAGGAAAGAATCCAAGTGCATTTTTCAGGTGTTATTTCTAAAGCCCTTCAATTTTCCCCTCTGCCACGCAGCTAAAGGGGCATCATGACAAATGGAGACAAAACAGACAAATGAGTTTAAAATGGAAAAAAAAAGCGAAAAAAAAGCTGAGGTGTGCTTATCACCACTTGCTCTTGCTCTGTGTGGTGATTAAACCCGGGAAGGGTGAGATAGAAACCGTGAGCTTAGACACTGCTTCCCAAAGGAAGAGTGATTTCCAATGTAGCTGATGCATCAGTGGAGGTGAGAAGTGATTCCCGGCAGGAACAGCAGCTGCTGCTGGCAGGAGCAGCCCCGAGCATCACTCCCCGTTCTGCTCCCTCCTTTTGCCCTGGGGTCCCATTTCCAGCCAGGAGCAGGGAGGGGTCTCCAGCCCTGCTCCCTGTGGCTGTTTTGGGAGTGTTCCCCGGCTCAGCTCAATCCCTGCCCCGGCCACGTGGGCTCTGCTGCCGTCGGTCTGGGAAGTTTTGCACCTCGTGGTGGGTTTGGGGTCCCCAGGAGCCGTCGCTGACCCTCTGCTGTGGTCCTTGCAGCGTGCGGACGGCGAAGGAGTCGCTGTGCTCCAGGAGAGACACGTGAGTGATCCCAGGAGATGGTGCTGCCAGAGGACAGAGCCTGTGCCTGCTTCTGCCACAGCTCCTGGACCACCAGCTGCTGCTCTGAGGGGTTATGAACCAGTGTCTGCTGCAGCTGCACGGGCAGGGCTCGCACTGGCATCCAGATGTGCTGGTGCTGTGTGTCCCATGCCCACTGTCCCACTCCTGTTCCCTGGGAGCTCTGGCTCTTATCCCCAGGGATGCTTCCCCTCCTCTGGGCTGTGCTTTGAGAGATGATCTCTGGCTTTGAAGGAAAACTGAGATCCTAAAGGATTTCATGCACTGCACCTGGTCTGGGGGCTCCTGGTGGGTGGGCTGGCGTAGCTCTGGCTCTGGAGGAGCCCAGGGGTGCACAGTGGGGTACCCAGGGTCACAGCAGTTCTGTCACTGCAGTTCCAGCCCTGGGGAGGTCCTGGGGTGTTTAGGGCTCTATGGAGTGCCTGGGGCCACACTGGCTCTGTCACTGCAGCTCCAGCCCTCGGCACAGCAGAGAGTGCAGAGCTCTCCTACCCAAGGTCTTCAGGGCGCTTGCAAAAACTTAATTAAATGATGAATGACAGCAACAATGGTACAAGGAGCAGGCTGCCTGGAAAGGTTTCTTTTCTCTGTGCTGGTGCCACAAACCAGCCCGAGCAGAGCCCACCAGCTGGAGCTGCTGTGGTGGAGGTGTGAGGACACAGGAGGTGTGGTGACACAGCTCTGTGCCCTGTGTCACCATCAGAGTGACCCACAACCCCTCATGCCTGCAGCTGCAGAGCTGACAGCTCTCTCCTGTCCCCTCAGGGATGCCTGCTCCAGTGTTGGCTCCGTTCTCAGCCTGGAGCCTGCAGAGAGTGTCAAGTCCTGGGCGAGTTCCTCCACAGGCTGGACATCCCTGGCCAGTGCCAGCGTGGCCAGGAGCATTTCAGCACCATCCATTGGCAGCTGCAGCACCCAGAGCCTCAGGTAAGGGACCCCCAGCCCATCCTGGGTCTGTTGGGGGGTGCTGAGATGTGGGAGCTTTCCCTGGGCTCTCTAGGGACGTGCAGAGCAGAGCTCAGCAGGACCTGTGGTGTTTAAGGTCAAAACATGAAATCAAGGAAGGCAGTCACTGCCACGCCAGGATCAGTGAAACACCAGATGAAAGTCACTACATCAAAAACATGCTTCAAGCAGGAAAATATCCCTTGATGTATTCTCTGGAGATAATTTAAAGAGGCAATGCAGCCTATTTGAGGATTTGTATGCCATATGCTCGCTGCTGAGGGGGAGGGATGCATTTCTACCATTCTAATATCAAATGTTTTAATTTTTGATCGTGATGCTGATAGGCTGGGACAGAGCTGGAGAGGGTCCCAAGCACCTGCACAACTCAAATGTCCCTGCTTTGCTCTGTGGGTGCCCAGGTGCCCATCCTGAATTGGTGCCTATCAGAGGGACCACCCAGACCAGAGAACAACCCCATTTCTGGGTCACAGAGAAACTGGTTCTTTGTGCTTCATGTGTGAAACAATCACATGGGGTGAGTTTGGAAAAGCTCTGTAAATCAGATCTGGGGCTGCACTGGGGAGGGACGTGGTGAGGATGGAGGAAGGTGTCAGATCCCCTTGTAGGTTTGTGTGGGCAGAGCTGGAGCAGGGATGGAGTCCTGGGGCAGGGAGCAGAGTGAGCTCCAGAGAGCATCATCTCCCTGTAGGGAAGGTGGAGAAAGTGGCAGCCATCCAAACTGAGGGTGGGCAGGGCTGGCAGTGCCCCTGCTTGCAGCCTCTGTGGTTTGGGGCCTCCCCACCCCGCTGCTTTCCCAGGGATGGCATCTCAGGACATGCATCACTATTTTCCCAGTTTTTCTCCCCATAACCAGGGCAGGTGCCAGGCTGAGGCTGAGCACAGCTCCCTACAGGTGTGCAGGTAGATTTGTCAGGATTGTGGAGCACAGTTTCACTGCAGACATTAGTATTAATCTCCCTGCTCCGATTCTGGCAAGCTCTGTCCCCACGGCCCCCACCTGCCTTGTACAGGAGAATCACTGTTGTCAGAGCTGATGCTCTGAGGAGCAGTTCCCTGACAGGAAACACCTTGGGTGAGCTGGATCAGTGTGGGGAGGTACAAAGCAGAGTTCAAGAGCAGTCAGGCAGGGCAGAGATCTGTGGGGAGATCACAGAATCCTGGAATGGTTTGGGTTGGAAGGGATCTTAAAGATCATCTCACTCCAACTCCTTCCATACACCAGTGATGAGCTGGAGCCCTGAGAGCAGTTGGCTGAGCTCACTGGGACCCTGCACAATAGATAAGATCCTTCCTAAGTGCTGCTGAGGAGACTTTGGTGCAGATGACCCAACTCTGGTCATTATTTAATGACAGACAAACAGGTATTGTGGCTAATATCTTATTTCTGAGCTGAAACACCTTGGATTCATACTAAAAGATATGCCAGCTTTCAGGTTTGACTTTGGGAGGAATTTCCTCCTGGAAAGGGTGGTCAGCTCTTGGCAGGGGCTGCCCAGAGAGATTTAGAGTCCCCATCCCTGAAGGTGTCCAAGGAAGGTGGCACTCAGTGCTCTGGGCTGGTGAAAAAGTTGTTCACAGATTGGACTTGATGGTCCTGGATTCCTTTCCAGCCTCAGTGATTCTGGGGTTTTCTGGGCTGCCTGTGGCCCTTGTGAAAAGCAAATTGTCCTGAGCCCTGGCCACAGTGTGACCATCAGGTCCTGGAGCCTGTGAAGAGGCAAATTGCAAATGCTGCTGTGGGAGCTGGGTTTGGCTGCAGCTCAACTAAGATGGAAATAAAGGGAGGAGGGGATGAAATGCAAACAAACAGGAGACGAGACTGGAGGTAATAAAAATGAGATCAGGGAAACGAGCTCTTCCTTATTAAGATTCCTTTGTCTTACACAAGCTCCTAGTAATGAAAAACGAGTCTTGCTCGTGTTGGCTGCTCAGCACCACATCTGGGGTGTTTGCTGAACAAACAGCTGCCAAGAGCCAGAGGAGAGCGAGGACTCTTATCACCCGTGTGCTTACAGGAGGGAGAGCTTTGATTAACGTTTTCTTTAATTCTCTGCTATTTAAATGCCTGTACAAAACGCTGGCCAGCAGAGCTAAGCCTCCATAAATATGGCACAGCACAGGGTTGGAATAAATATGATTTTTTTTTTTTTAAGAAGCCAATTTAAAAGTTCTTGTATTTATTCTGCCCCTTTCCAGGCAGGTCAGGGTTGTGCTGTGATGGGGGTTATCCAGAGGATTAGTCAGGGAGCAGATCCACAGCCCAGGATCTGCCTCTGCATCCTGCAGGACTGTGGCATCCAGGACCCTGGCATCACCCCAGGATCACCCTGACAGCAATTCCCCTCCCACCTTGGTTCACAAAACCTTGTCTTGGGACCCAAGAGCCCTGGTCCCAAGGCTGCTGGGGATCCAACACATTTATTTTTAACCACGATTGTGTCAAAAGCAAATCATTACGTGGGAAACTGGGAGCTCTTGTGTAGATGACAGTGTGACAAGAAAATCCTCTTCTGACAGAAATGAGGCCAATGTCTCTTCCCTCCCTGAAATGGAGCTGTCTTGGCTTTATTTATGAGCTCCCAGGATAAGCATCCCAGCCACACTTTCAGCCCTGGTCATGTGTTGCAAGGCATGTGTGGATTTTATTGTATAAATGATTTCAACTGGTATAATTGTAATCATGCTAATTGCTATGTAATCTTCACTAATTATTGTTGTATGTCATTTGGTTTGGTGTGAATGGCAGATTGCAGAGCTCCCTTGGCTTCCAGGTGCCTCCCAGGCTCGGCATCTTTTGCCTTTTGCTGGGAAAATCGTTTTCCCTGAGGGTGATGGAGGAGCAGGGCTCTGCTCAGGGCTGGAGGGGCGCTCATGGTCCTTCCTCCTGTGGCATCACCTTCCCTTGGGGCTGCCTGTGACTCCCTGGGGTCATTCCAAGCCCTGGGAATTCGTGCTGGCACATCAGCCCTTTGCCAGGGATTTCTGGATGAGCAGAGGATGCTGCAGGATGGGGTGTGACCATCTTGCTCTTGTGTCCTGCCTTGTGAGGAGGATGAGGATGAGGAAGGCTAGCCATGATTTTGGAGGGGACTTTGGTAGGCATAAAGGAACAGTTAAAGAAACAAAATTATGGAATGGTTGGGGTGGGAAGGAACCTTAAAAATCATCCTGTCCCACCCCCTGCCATGGGCGGGGACATCTTCCACTATTCCAGGTTGTTCCAAGCCCCATCCAGCCTGGCCTTGGGCACTTCCAGGGCTCCAGGGACAGCCACAGCTTCTGTGGGCACCCTGTGCCAGGGCCTCACCATCCTCCCAGGGAAGAATTCCTTCCCAATATCCCATCCAACCCTGCCTGTGCTAGTTTAATGGGTGCAGAAAATGGGAACTGCTGGGAGAGACAAGGATGGATGGGGCAGTCTTGGCCTTTGGCTGGAAACCAGGGCATGGAGAGTGCCAGGTCCCTGCTTGGACTCTGGGGCTGCGTGGCTCTTGCCAGCCAGGGAAGGTAGAACAATCATCCCACCTTTGCAGCTTTCACTCCATTTCAGACTCCAAAGATTCTCATAAAAGCAGCACCTGTCCGTCATGCTGAACAGGACAATAAATACAGCATGTTCACTCCTTGTTCACAGCCCATTAGTGGTTCTCACCTCTCTACTCACTTTTATCTCAGCCTTAAAACCCAAATAAAAACCCCGATGCCGGTGTCTAATTTATGAAAGCCATTCATGCAGCACGCAGGTTACAACATTATTTGGAAATGTGCAGAATGAATGGAGCAATTTCTGTACAAAACCTCACTGAAGGATTACACCAGCCATTTAAGTAAAATGCAATTTAGGGTCCTAAAATCCGGCATTATTGCAATGTCTCAAACTATTAATCAGTTGCAGTGGTTCAGCAGCATCAGCATGGGATGGCCCTGAAGGGTGCAGTGATTCAGGGAGAAGAAATCTCTGGTTAATTCCTTTTGTGTTGAATAATCAAGTGGTTTAGGCTGGTTTAATGAGCAGGGAAATGCGGTGGTACCAGGAAAGGGGGAGACCTCTGTGCCCTGGGCTGTGCCAGCAGGCGCCAGGAAACTGGAGCTGCTCCACTGCTCCTTCCCTTCTGAACTCATGCATTTCCCAACTCTGGAGTTTGTCTTCAGCCCATCTCGGCATGTAAATTATTTCACGGGTCAGCAGAGCCTGGTCCGAGCGTCCCGCTCAGTGCAGGGATTATCCGCTCCCATCCCATTCCCATGGCAACAGCGGCATTCCCAGGGCAGGAAGCTTTGTTATGGCCACGAACAACTTGAGCGCTGCTCCCTCCCAGAGATGGGTTTGTTGCTTGGGTACTGCTGCTCTGCTTTACCCTGTTCCCTCTTTTCTCCTCCTCCTTTCTTTCCCAAATTCACATCCCAGCAGCATTCCTGGTCAGGCCAGCCCTGGGTTCCCTGGGCTGAGCAGTGATGGGGTACCTGGCAGTGGGGACACTGCCAGCAAGCAAATGTGGGTGTTTGGAGGGGGTCATAAAGTGTCCCATCAGGGGCTTGGTGACACCAGTGACCCCACTGGTGACTGCAGTCCTGTGCACCAGTAGCCTGGCTGGGGCTACTGCTGTGGCTCCTCGGGGCTGAGCAGAGCTGGATCCCATGTGGATTCTGCACCAGCCCTTATCTGGGATGTGGCCCTGTCTGGCCACCCTTTCCCTCGCTGTGCAGCATCTGCCCAGGTGTTCTGATCTGCAGATCAGAACTGTTTGTGCAGCAGCCTGGGTGAAACATGCCCAGCAATAACATTGAGATGTGTCGGGGGTGTGCTGCGAGCTGGCTTCATAAAATTTTAGTGAATAATCTTTGGCTTTGACAGAAATAAAATAAATCCTACATATTGCTGTAATCTGTCAAGAAAAAGGATATTTGGAGGTAAGTGCTAGCTTGGCAGAGCTGAAGCTGGTCACACCACACGCTCTACATCAGGAATTATCCAGGCTGACTGACCTGGGCTTATTTAAGATAAAATCCTTGGGTATTGCCCAACTGCTGGTTGCAGCAGTGAGTTTATCCCAGACTCCCATGGCAATGCCAGCTTTTCACTGCTTAGCCTTGTCCTTGCCGAATGACATCCTGGTCACTGGGAATCCCACAGCCTAAACACCAATTAAACTAACACCAATTTCTGTTGTTCAGGGTGAGCAGAGACACCAAGGACCCTGCTCTGAGCCGGCCACTGTCCTCCCGGGGCTCAGACCAGGGGAGGACAGCGAGTCCCCTGCTGGGGGCCAGAAGACGGGAATATGGAAAAGCTCTGGCGGAAGAAGAGGAGGTGGAGAGCCCAAAGAAGCCGGTGGATAGGATAGGAGAGACATCCCCATCGGTACTGCGGCGGGGTGGCTCCCCAGCTCCGGACAGGAGATTCACCAGCGCGGTGTCCCCGCCGGTGCCCAGCAGGAGGAGGCTCTCGGTGGCACCGGGGCCGGTCTCGGTGGCCTCGGGGCCGGTGTCCAGCTCTGCCGCCCTGTCCGAGTACGTGGAGGAGCTGCGGCGGCAGCGGGGAGCGGAGCGGGAGCCGGGGCTGCCGGCACTTGGGGACACCTCTCCGCTCCCCATTTACCGCACCACCGGAGCCGCTGCCCTGCGGCGTTCCAGGGCTGTCCCTGCGGCCGAGGAGCCCCCGGGGAGGCTGGAGGGGGATCAGGCAGGGGAAGGGGAGGGAGCAGGTGCCAGCCTCACACGCTCCTCCAGCCTGCGGAGCATGGCCTCGGAGCCGGCCGAGCCCCCGCGATCCCCAGCGCTGAAAAAGGCGTCGAAATTCGGCTCCTACGACTCGCTCCTGCCGGCCCTCGACGGCTCCGGCCGCCGGTCGAGCTCCCCGGCTGCCGGGATGGAGGTGCCGCGGCTGAGCTCCTGGAGGAGCTGCCTGGGGCCGTCTCTGGAGGATGTGGAGCTGGGGAAGGAGTCGGAGGGATTTCTGAGCTCCCTGTCCAGCGATGGGCTGGGTGAGGGCAAGGGGAGCGACCCCTTCAGCTGGCGAATACCCACCCTCAACTACGAGAGGAGAACCAAGGTTGATTTCGATGATTTCGTGCCGGCCATCCGCAAGTCCCGCTCCGCCAGCAGCCTGGCCAGAGCCCGCAGGGACAGGAGGGACGGACACCGGCCCCTCACCGTGCGCTTCGAGGATGAGGCCATCGCGGGCACTCCGGAGTCCTCGGAGACCAAAGGCACGGCCAAGAGCAGCCCGGCCTCCCGGGAAGAGCCCGGGGATCTCTCTGACTCCTCCTCATCCTCGGGCTCCCACCTGTCCTCCCGCAGCGCCGACAGCGTCAAGCGCCGGCCGCAGCCGCCGAGAGGGGACGGGGAAGGCTCCAGCGGGATGAGCCGCCTAGCCGAGGCCGAAGGGAAGGAGGACGATGTCAGCAGCATCATGAAGAAATACCTGGGCAAAGATTAAGGTAATGCTGAGCCACCCACGGCACGGGCTCAGAGCGTGTTTGGGATGCTGGCCCCGAGCCGCTGCCCCTCCTCGGTGTTTGTATTGGTGTCAGGGGGTGTGTGGGGACACTCAGGACAGCAGGAGTCCCCATGCTCCTCCTGGCATGTCAGAGCATCCCAGGGCTGCCAGGGTGTCCCTCGGGGTGTGTGGCACTGGGACTGGTCCCCCCTTGCCTTTGCACCTTCAGAGCTGCAATGGGGACACTGCTGGTGCCAGGGACAGCCCCAGAGACGTCCACAGCACCAGCTTGGAATGCACTGGGGTTTCCCAAAGGCAGCATCCCTCAGCTCCCACACCAGCACCTGGCAGACTCATCCCCCCAAGGCTCTCTAGTGCTCCCTCCTCAGGGCCCCAAGGAGGGACACCAATTCTTTTGGTGATCAGAAATCAGCTCAGGCTGGATGCTGGGGGTTCCCTCTCTGGAGGATGGGGCTCCTGCCTGGCCCAGATATCCTTCCCCCAGTCATCAACAGCCTCTGACACCCACTTGGATGCCATGTCTAGATTGCAACTGACACTTGGAGAATTAGGATTTATTGCTGCAATCCAGGTTTGAAAGCAGAGTCCCTAATGAATGCGCCACAACTGTAATTAAGTGTTTAAAACAGATTAGAAAAACATTTTGTAAAACCATTGCCTTTAGAGTAACTTATTGGATGTCAAGCTGTGACCAAATTGACTAAGCCAACACAAGAAGGGAGCCCGTGTTAATAAAACATTTCTTTCCAGGAAGCAAATTTGCATAATGCAACGTCCCACTTTCTGCAGGATTTGTTTCGATCAAGCGCAGCAGCTGGCCCCGACCCGCAGTGACGAGGAGCACGTTGGGCACACAGCTTCCCTGCTCCTGGCAGAGCCACCTCACGTGAGCAGAGACCTCAAATGGCTCCACAGAAGTCACGGGATGGTTCTACAAACTTTTTTGATCTTGGACATACCATGGTTTCCTCTCCTGCCCTGTTTCCCAGTGCAGCAGCTTTGCTCAGTGCCAGCCGCAGGGACAAGGACTTTCCTGTTCTCCTGCAGTTGTTTGACTTGGGAGTTGGTGCTTTAATTAAAACCCAGCGGCTGCCACAGATGCTGAGGACGTGCCATGGCCTGGGAAAGAGGAGCTGGAGGGACATCAAACCCCTCCTTTGTATCCCAGAGCTGCAGCCCAGGTGTCTCATCCCATGATGCCCTGCTCAAAAATCAGCTGATCTTTGAGGATGCTCTTGGGTCTCAGCGTGACACCCAGCAACAGCAGAGCTCTGAAGCTTTCATAATTCCACAGGTATTCAAAGATGGATCCATTTCTGCTTCCATGGCTCCAGCCTGTGGGCGACATCTGGGCACATCCCAGTGGCATGCAAGGCACATGGTGTGGGGGCAATGGGGAGCTCTATTTAATGTCTGCCTGGTTTTTACACAATAAAATATTTGCTTCTTTGACACACAGTTCCCTTCTTGTTATTCCTTTCCCCAGGTCCATGGAAACAGTGCAAAGTTGAGTACGTCCTTCCACACAAAACTCTTTTCTCAGCCTCACCCTTCTTTCCTAGAAGAGACCCAAACTTATTCCTTGATCAGAGGTTTGGGGCAAAAAGATATAGCTCCATGCACAAATCTGTCCTCTCCATCAGGGATTTCCAAGCCATTTGCTTGGCTGGGAAATGTGCAGCGATTTGCACAACCTTCCAGGACCCCCCGGGACAGCCACAGGGCAATGGCAGCTTGAAAGGCCGATTGGGCACTGTTCAGCATTTTGTTTTGCCTGTTGGATTCTTCACCTTCACTTCTAATTTAAAGCAAAGCCTTGCAGCAAGCAGCATTTTCCTTGTCAGCGATGGATGGGGAGCCTGGGGATGAGGGCTCACATCAGCACTTTGCTCGGCCGCCTGTCAGCAATTCCCAACCATTCCTCAGTCCCAGCAGCTCCGCAGGGCCAGCAGCCTGGCAGGAGGCAGCTCTGCTCAGGGTGACATTCCCTGTGCTCCCACGTGTCCCTCTCACGACGTGTGCCTCATGCAAGAAGGCAGCAGATGAAGAAATTGCCTCTAATTAGTTTTAAATCGGTCTTTTTTTAATGATTCTGCTATTTCTGGGAGAAAAAAGCAAGCGCTTTTCTCTTTGCAGTGAGCATTGCTCCCGAGAGGGATTTCATAGAACCAGGGAATTACAGGAGGGTTTGGGTGGGAAGAGACATTAAAAATCATCCAGTTCAACCCCCGCCATGGGCAGGACACCTTCCACTATCCCAGGCTGCTCCAAGCCCTGTCCAACCTGGCCTTGGACACTTCCAGGGATCCAGGGGCAGCCGCAGCTTCTCTGGGCAGCCTGTGCCAGGACTTCCCACCCTCACAGGGAAGGATTCCCTCCCAGTATCCCATCCAACTCTGCCCTCTAGCAGTTTGAAGCCATTTCCCTTGTCCTGTCACTCCAAGCTCTTCCCCAAGTCCTTTTGAGCTCTCCTGAAGCCCCTTTAGGCACTGCAAGGGGCTCTGAGCCCTCTCTGGAGCTGTCTCTTCTCCAGGTGAGCACTCCCAGCTCCCCCATCCTGGCTCCTTGGCAGAGGGGCTCCAACCCTCAGGACTCTGCTCTGCCCCAAGCTGACTGGTGGCACCTGAAGGGAGTGGCATCAGTGGCGCCTGGAGGAGGGACACCCAGGGCCAGGAATCCAGTGCTGCCCCACCTTCGGCCTCTCAAGCCTGATCTACAACCACTGCTGGCCGAGGTGTCGCTTTGCTGCTCGTTTTTAATCTAATCTCCAAACGTGACATAAATTGCTCATTATTTGTGGCTGTAGCAAAATGATTCTTTTGACACAAAGCCTTTGATTGGGAATTACTACAGGGTTGGGTTTGCTGGAAATTAAGCTGTTCCTATTTCAACTTGCAGAAGAAAAGCAGATTTGTGTGTAATACGCTGACTTCTTTCTTTTCCTTTTGCTTTGCAGGACACAAAGGAAATTGCTCTGTCACTTGGAATGGCTGTGCACATCCTTTAATGACAAACCAGGACAAAACGATGCTTGGCCTGGAGCGTTTCAGGCTGAGTCCAGAGAATTGTTTGCCCTTGGAGCAGCCAGAGAGCAAAGCTCATGGATGGTGACACCAAGCCATCCATCAGTGCTGGCCAGCAGAAAATACGGCGTGTGCACAGCACAGGAGGGAAAGATCTGGTTCTCTGCTACCCCTGGGATGCTCAGGAGACACAAAACTGATGCCTGAGCCAGCCAGGAGCAGGACCACAGCCATTTATAGCCTGGAGTGGGAGGACAGGAGTTATTCCCTTTGCCCCTGTGTTTTAGCACATTCACCTGCTCTCAGCACAAGAGCTTTGCCCTGTGCTGCTGGCAGGGATGGAGCCTGTGGGGAGGGAAATGTGGAGGCTCCATGTCAGCCCTGGAGAAGGGAGAGTGCTGCCAGTCAGGCAGGATCCTTCACCTGAGAGCACCTGGGAGCTGGCATCAACAGGAAGGTGAGGGTAACACCCCTGGAGCCCAGCACCCCTGTGCCCACATCCCTCTCTCTCCAGAAGGGGCAGATCCTAGCAAAGGGAAATGTCTCCACATCAAATGCAAAAGCATCAAGCAACGAGACTGCCAAGTCTCTAATTAGCATAATGAAAGTGTGTTCTTGTTATTCTTTTCTTCCACTGGCTGTGCCTGTGGAAAGCCTTCCTCAGAGGAGTGATCTCTATAAGAGCTCTTTCTTTGCATGATGCCCATCACTCAGGATTGAGTGTCCAGAGCCATCCTGCAGCACTCCTGGAACTGGGACCAGCTGCTTTCCTGCTGGCAGAGCTTCCTTTGGCTCGTTACATCCATGTCTCATGGAGAATCCAGCGGCAGTGTGGGTGAGCTGGGCAGGATCAGGTGAAATTCCCAGTCCCTGCTGAGGTGGATACCAGGGCTGGAGACCTCCCTGGTTTCCCCATCACCCCCCTGAACCATGGTACCTTTGCAGGAGCTGAGCATCAAGAAGATCATGGAATTCCTGAGTTTGAAGGGACGCACAGAGATCATCGATCCAACTCCTGATCCTGCACCAGACCACCCCAAGAATCCCACCACATGCCTGAGGTGCTCTGTGGCCTCCTCCAATGCTCTCAGAGCAATCAGGGAACTCCATTTACTGCATTCCCAAATGATTAGCCGGGTCTGTGAGCCTCTTCCAAGAAATAAGCTGTTTCTCCCAGCACCTGTATCTGTGAACGCTTGGCTTTGACTCCTAACTCTGCTCAGGGGGATGGGAAGCACCCAGGGTTGTCCTGATGGGTTGGTGGCTCTGGCAGAAGGATGGGGATGTGGGACCCCCACCTCTCCTGCACTGTGTTCAGCTCCTGCCTGCTCTGACAGGATTCAATTTCACGGCATTTGGACGCAGTGAGTTAATTCCTGATTGCTGCCATGCACGGAGCCTCTCTGCCATTAAATGTGTCCCTTCCAAAAGGGAGATAGAAGCGAAATTATTCTTCCTTGGGGTGGATAGAAGTGAATTACGCTTCCTTGGGGCAGCTCAGAAGGGGGGGCAGCCTCCCCCTGCCCTGCTCACTGTTTGTTGTTGTGGCTGGGCTCATGCTCTGGCAGTGGCCAAGCCCAGCCCCAGCACAGTGACTTCCAGATGGGTTTGGAATGGGGAAATGGGTCTGTGAAGAGATGAGCCAAGTCTTCGGCATGGTGTGGCACTGCAGGGATGGATAGAAAATGAAAACAAACTGGATTTGCCAAAGCAGCGTCACCTTGGCCATCCTCTTCACCCTTGTGAGGATGGAGAGCAGGAATTGTGTCCCCGGCTGTCCAGAACCACTGAGGGTGACCCTAAATCCCCTGTCCCCATCAAAATCAGGATCTTCCCCCTGCTCAGGGTGTCCCCTCACTGCCCATCCCAGCACGGGGTCAGTCAGGAGGAAGGCAGGATGCACTCCCTGCCCAGCTCCTGCCTTTCCCCGGCGCTCAGGGCCATCTGTCAGGCTGGGGCTCGTTTCTATCAGGCGGAGCTCTATCCTTAGAGAAGTCCCGCTGGGATCCCTGCCTCAGTGCCAGCCAGCCCGCACCCTCCTGCCGTACTGGTGACAAGCACGGGCTGCGCTCCAGTGAGGCTCCAGCGATCCCGGCACAGCCCGGAGCATCCTGGATCACCTGGGGAATATCAAACACCCTACACGTGCCAGCGCCTCCTGCTCTCTGAGGAGGAAAAAATTCCTGAAGTCAGGACAAGGAGTCAGAGGGAGGAGCTGGGATCTCTGGGTTGAGGCTCTGCTGGGCTTAGTTTAGGCTGACACTGATCCTGCTGCTCCAGGAAAAGCTGAGATCCAGATGGTAAAGGGGAATGTGGTGGGGCTGTTCAGCGACCTCCCCAGCAGGGCTGGCCCTGCTCTGGACCCCCACGTCTCCCTGGGTGGTTCCTGGTCTCTCTCAATTCAAAAGGTCCAGAATATGCATTATATGTTATAAATAAATCATATATATCTAATATTATATATTCTGCATATGCATTATAAAGAAACTATTAGATATAAATACATGGTAGATACATATTATACATTGATACATCTTATAATTACATTGTATATTATATAATACATTATATATTCTGTGTTCTGTATGATGTATTTTATTAATGTATTCTATATTTATAGAGGAGCTTGCTATGTCATCAAATGACTGATAGAGCAGGGAAAAACCACTATAATTATCCTCATTCTATTTTCCACTTTCACTAAATGTACTTTTGGGCTGTTATAATGGCTATAATTAATTTTTGGTTGTTATTTTGGAGTGCAGGCCCACAGAGGCCTTTCCCACCTGTATCCAAGAGATCACTTTTACCACACACCCACCCTGGCCATTAAGGAAAATTGCTGCCAAATGAACTTAATACAAATTAGATTTAGCTGGACAGCCAGTGAACATTCCCAGTAATTTGGATTGTGCTAAATAATTTATAAGAGGACTGAGGGCAGGAGATGGGTCCTCATTTGCTCACCCAGGTGATGAAGAGGGAGCAGCACCACTGCTGGGCATAAACCTCCACATATTGGCCATGGCTTTGGGGAGAAAAGTGTTGTTTTTTCCCTCAACTTCCAGCCAAGCTGCTCTTTCTGAGTGATGAATTTCTCTGAACTGAAGTCCTGAAAGAACAGTGAGAGCTTAATTACAGTGCAAGGTCTTTGTGCTGGTGTGGCACATGGCAAACCAGCTGGGGAGAGAGTTCCTGCAGCAGGAGCCCTCCCAGAGCCTTGTGCTGCCATTGGGGTACCTGGAGCAGAGGGAGGGCTTTAAAGGGAATAAAATCTACCCAGCAGAAGCAAACCCCGGATCTGAGGCTCATTTGCATTCCCATTGCAGAGCTCTGGGCTGGCACTGACTCCAACCCACCCAGGCATCACCTACAGCAAAAATCCGAAACTGGGGCAAACTGGTGCTGCCGGAAACGCTTTTCCTAAGGAATATTCATGTTCTTATCTGCTGGCTGGAGCAGCCAGGGCACCAAGGCTGTGCCTTGGGAGAAGGGCCACTCAGAGCCAGCCGTGACCCTGAGCTTGTCACGCTGCTGCCGCTTTCTGCTGATGTGTCAGAAATAGCTCAGGGTCTCGGGGGTTTCAAGACAAAGGTTTGGTACCTGTCCATTTTAATTACTCTCCAACAGCACAACCTTTGTCAGCTGCCATCCTCAAGGATAAAGCCATCATGCTTTGCCAGTTTCCCAGCAGTGGTGGGTGGGATTTCACAGGGGTTTGGTCTGCCTGGTGCTGTACAAACACAGCCAGGAGAGGTGCCAGGGAGGGCGAGCAGGGTTGGGTGCTGGGGTGCCCTGGGCAGGCACCAGGACCAGCACAGGGATGTGGAAGCTCAGCTGAGCACGGGGAGCGTGGGCAGGGATCCAGGGAAACAGGACTCTGTGCTGGAAACCTGAACATGTGCTTTCTGGAAAGTGCCAAGAAAGCAACATTTGGAGGTTAAGAAATGGCAGAAAACAGACAGATTTTTCCATGTGAAATTCGGAGAAACGACGGCTGCGAATTTGGTGGAGCCCAAGCTGTGCAGTTTGAGTGATTAATTCGTTAATGTTTGCAGGGGGCTTTGGGCTCCTCAGATGAAAGTTGTCAGTGGCATTGCTGTGATGGGTGGCTGAGGACAATGCAGGAGCGATGGGGTGCAGAAAGGGGACCTGCCACAAGCCCTGTTTACCCCTGTGGGTTTTGGGATGGGCTGGAGGTGCAAACCAGGTGTGTGAAGGGGGCACACCTGGAGGGCTCCATGCTCAGGTCCCTGATCCCTGCTGGAGCACAGTGAGATGGCAGTGCCTGCTCCCCTGCCCCAGCTCTGCACCCCCCAATATCTTAGCATTGTGGTTTAGAGCCCAAAACATCCTTCAGATTAAATTATTTATTCCTATGAATTGTGCTTACAACTGCAGAAGGATTTTGCTTAATTGAGAGTGCAGCCAGCGTTTTAATAAAACTATAAAAGGGTGAAACATTCATAAACAGAGGAAAAGTGTTTAATCTCGGCGCAATCACTTGATGTTCGTGAGAGCATTTAGCTTCCAATATAGCAAAGCAAATAATACTGAGATCCCACGAGCAAAGAGATATTTTTATCCTTTTGCACAAGCCCTGGGTTTAAATCTGACATTATAATTGTGAATTATGGTAGTCCATTACCATAGCTACAGGAGGCTCTGACCAGCCAGGGGATCACGTTACTAATGGCTGTCACAGGTTGGCTGTGGTGACAGCAATCCCTTGGGACTGCCCTGCCCTGGGTGACACCTCCGAGGTGGCACTGCAGCACGTGGCGCCACGGGCACAGCACGGGCATGGGGTCAGTGTGGCAAACTTGTGTGGAAGCCACTCCTGCTCGTGCTCTAGAGCTGGGACCAGTGCCCTGCTGTCACTGGATATGGGACCAGTACCCTCCTGTGCCTTGGATATGGGACCAGCACCTTCCTGTGCATTGGATATGGGACCAGCACCCTCCTGTGCCTTGGATATGGGGCCAGCACCCTCCTGGGCTTCCTTGGAGGTGCTGGGTGAAGGTTGAGGCTCTCTGAGCCCCATAATAGTCCCCATATCCTCACACCAGGCAGCACATCCTCCATTCAGTCTTGTTAATAGCTGGGAGCAGCTTGTCCGGGCTTTGGCATTTGGGATTGCACAGAGCCCATTGGATCTGCTCTGGCTGCATCACTCAGACACCTCTGCAAAAGCAGCAGGAGCCCCTTCCCCAGCCCCTCCCGTGCTCTCATCCTCTCAGCAGCAGCAGGTATGAGGCAGGCAGATGGGGAACCCCTCCAATCCGAGATTCAAACTCCCTGCTCACAGCCTGCTCTCCGAGAACAGCATTTGTGTGGTGTACTGTAACCAAGGAGACTGGAAACTCAGGGAATGGCCAGTCCCACTTATCAGGAGCTTTTCTTCATCTCTGCTGGCGCACAGGATTGTGCTTGGTTTAATAAAGAGGTTGAAACGGCGTCGCCCTTTGCAGGGAGAGACAATTCTTCACCAGGCGCTGACATCCCAGCTGGCATCTGCCGATAGGAAAAGACGGACAGCTCAGAAATCAGCACAGCCCGCAGCTGGAATTCTCTGCACTCCTCCAGGCACCAAACTTCCATCCCAATTGCAGGAATTACCAGGCAGTTTCCAGGCCCAGCATCATGCCAAGGAAGGCTCCTTGTGCCAGCTGGGGTGGGGATTTGGGCGGCTGCATCCACAGGCTCTGCCCAAGGGACCCCTGGGCTGTGCCCAGGAGACAGAAATCACTGGGAAAATTCCAGTGGATGCTGCACTGTCACCTCTGTGGCCCCCAGCAAGGTGCTGCTCCTTCCACCCGTGGGACAGAACATTAATATATTCCTGCCTATCTCAGAGCCTGCTCCTGGGGACAAAAGCCATTATTTAAACATTAATTCCTTGTGTGGGCTCTCCTGCAATAAAGCAGGAGTGCGGAGGTGTTGAAGGAATTACGTTTTTATTTAATCACGGAGTAATTACAGGACCAGAGCTCTGTGGAGCAGCTGTGATTGACTTGCCAGCTCAGCCCCAGCTCACAGGAAGAGCCAAACTGTCTGACACCAAACACACAAGGACAACCTCACCCCAGGCATGGCCACTGCAACGATGCTGCTGCTGGAAGCCTGTCAATGTGCCATGGAAATGTAAATAGACAAATATAAATATGTGTATCTGTGCAATATTTATAGTGCCCTGCAAGGAGAGCCCCAGCTCAGACAGGGCTCTGCTTCCAGGGTGGTTTTGCACCAAGAAGCTGCAGCTCCATGACCGAGAACAGGCCCCTGGGGATTCATCCAGACCATTCTCCAAATTCCAAACTTTGTACAGACACCATTTACCAAAGGGTAAAGGGATTGCCCCGAGGGTGACAAGTGTAAGAGCACGGCTTGTGGCAGGATCAGCAGTCCTGGCTTCACTGGAAATAGGAAAATGCTGGGAAATGTCCCTTCTCCCCATTCCAGGGCAATTACTTGAACCTAGGTTTGCCTTACAAATTCCACCAGTTTTATCAAAAAGCTGATTTTGAGGCTGGAGTGTTCTGCAGGGTCTGTGCTGACATTTGAGCACAGGCAGTAAATACCTCCAGTTGTTTTTTGCTCAAGTGAAGCTTTTCCTTGGAAAAAACATCCCGACTTAATTTGAAAACTTCAAGAGACTGAGAAAGCACCACTTCCCCTTGATAATTCGTTCCAGTGGTTAATTACCTCACTATTAGAAATGTGTCTTTTGTTCTAATTTAAATGTGTCTGGCTCCGGCTTCCAGTTGTTGGCTCTCTCGTGCTTTCCCTGCTGGATTAAAAGGCCCTTTCAGAGCTTGCTGTATCCCAGGAACATTTTTGCAGAGTGGATTCAAGGCACCTCTGGATCCTCCTTTGGCAAAACCCCAGGGACCTCACTCCCTCCTCACCTTTCAGTGGTGCTTTTTTAGTCCTCAAAGAATTTTCCTCCCGCTTTTATTCAACCTCTCCTGTTTGCCAAACCCCTCTTTAATGAACCACATTTCCCAGCCCTGCATGGAATATTCCCCTTGGTCCCACAGGTGCATCAAGACAGTGCCAGGACCACGGCAACCCCCTAAACCCCACCAGGGCTGTGCTGGGGCCACTGGCTCCAGCCTTGGAGGGTGTCAGAGCCCTAAGAATGCCTGTGGAGCTGCTTTTGCTCCTCCAGCCTCTAAATTATTTTCACATTTGATGTTTTCTGGGACGCAGCCTCCCAGTTCATGAGCATGGCCTATATTTCCTGTGTCTAGAATGCAGCATTGCCTTGGATTTGATTAAAATGTGTTTTTTCTTGGATGGCAGTAGATTTACCAAGGAATCCAGATTCCTCTGCTCCCACAGGACACTGTCTCGCCAGCAGTCCCAGAAAACAGGGCTTTTTACCCAAACTTTGTGGGATGGGAACTGTTAATCCCAGAGAACCACCCTCAGCATGGAGCCATGCTGCTGCCAGCACTAACAGGTTTAGCATCAGCCCCATGGATTAAGCTGCTTAGTGGGAGCAGTGCTGGGTTTGTGGGAAGATCAGGGCTCAGGAATCCCCATCCCAGCAGCCTGGGAAGAACTGAGGGAATTCCCTGCTCTGTCCTGGTGGCTCTCTCACAGCTGCTGCCATAGCCATGCCACCAGCACATCCTGGCAGGTGAGAGGTGGCCAAGCCACCCTCTGAGGAAGGAAGAGGGTGACAACGCACCCTACAGGGCTGTGGCTTGGCCACCAGACCACGAGGTGATGCTGCACCACACGGTGCTGCTCCTGGGTTATCCAGCAGCAAACAGGCCACGGGAGAGCTGTTGGCTCCTGGGGAATGCAGGTGGGAAAGCAGAGGGTGCTGGTGGTGCCCTGCAGGTGGGATGCTCCATCCCGGGTACCGGAGCAGCCCCATCCCGGGCCAGGCATGCGCCCACGGTGGCTGCAGAGCCCAGAGCTGGCACTGGCCCAGCCCTGGCACTGGTCCAGCCCTGCTGGCAGTCAGGGAGGTGTTCTCAGCAATCAGATGTCACCTCTAACGATGTCTGTGCAGTGATGCTCCGTGCAGTGCAGAACAGGACAACTCTGACCCCGGAGCGGTGACACCGGCGGTGTCCGCGCCCAGCGCTGCAGCCCAGGATAAATCATGGTGATGGCATCACTCAGCCCTAAGGACCCCATCCCAGGGGTATTCCTCCCTCCCAGCACAGCCCTGGAGCCACATCCTTCATCCCCACATTGCGTGGGACTTCGTGTCACCACCTGGTGAGCGGCGCAGCGCTGGGTCCCTGTTTGGTGGTGGCTTTTCGGTCTGTCCGTCCCCCCTGGGGACACTGCAGAGAGCTCGCTGGGAATACTCACGGATTCCTCCTTCTTGCTGGCCGGGTGACAAACAGGAAGGGACCACACGACACCCACGGCCACCCGGGAGGAGGAGATGTGGGGGCGTTTCCCCGGCAATAAGGAAATCTCTGGCAGCTTCTCTGAGCGAGGCTGCGGCTGGTTCGCTCCTTCCACAAACGCAGCGCCTCTGTGCAAGGCAAACAGAGACCTCTGCCCTGCACGGGAGAGTTCATAAATCAGCAGTGACTTGCTCAGCCCTCCTCTCACCAGCGCCAGGCTGGAAATGCTCACGGAGCCTCCTTGTGGACCTGCCCCTCCTCCTCCGAGGTCTTCCACAGCTCCGGCACGAAACCATCGAGTAAATAAAGATAAGACTCTTACTCACCGCTGCCCACGTGAATTCATCGCTGGGTCCCGTTGGGGCAGCCAAGGAAAATGCTCCGTTTTCCCAGACCTCTGCAAACTAAAAAAAGCAATCCTGGCTGTCCCCTCGCCCTTGCTCTGGGCTGTGCTGGCGGCGCTGAGTTGCCAGAGCCCAGCACAGGGAGCCTGTGCCAAGCAGCTGCAGAACAGAGCCCAGGCTGTGCTCTCGCAGCCTTCGCTGCTTTTCTGCATCTCTGTTCCTCTGCCAAAGCATTAACACGCAGGGGAGAGGCACGAGTGGGAAAGGCAGCGAGGAGAGGCTGGCAGAGTGGGGAGAGCTGCGTGTGTGGCAGGGATGTGACCAGAACGCCAGCCTGGGGACCGGCTGGGGACACTCAGAGGCTCCAGATCCCAGCCAGAGCCCTTGCTCAGCACTGAGGGGCAGCAGCTGCAGCCTGCACACTGCAGGCAGCATGGCAGGGGGATGGAATGCTGCTCCAGGACCTGTGGATTGGTACTGGGGATTCAGGGATCTGCTCCTGGAGTGCAGGTTTTATGGCTTAAAACCTGGGTAGGTTTTATGGCTGAACAAATGGATGATTCCACATCTCTGGAAATGTCCAAGGCCAGGTTGGACAGGCCTTGGAGCAACGTGCTCTAGTGGAAAGTGCCCCTGTCCAGGGCAGGGGGTGGGACAAGATGGGCTTTAAAGTCCCTTCCAACCCAAACCATTCCAGGATTCCATGACAAAAGGAGCTCCTGGAGGGAGCAGGAGCAGAGGCAGAGCCGGCATCCCCCAGCCTGCTCCCATTGCAGGGCACACGTGTTGCTGCATGATGGATGTTTGCTCTGTACCAACCCAGGAGCTGAAATAAATTGCAACTATACAATGAAGAGGCACTTTATTGCTCAGGCATTAGGCAAAGCTAATGTAATCCGAACCGATATTGAATACAAATCCTTGGCTGTGACTCACCCTGCTATTACATTGTGTTCTGCAGAGCAGCCGCGTGCCATCAGAGTCAGGCTTTAGGGAAAAATAAGAAAGGAACAGGCTTTTCTCTCTCACTGTGAAAGACAGCTGCAATGACGGCCAAATCACCCAATCATTGCCTTAATTAATAATTATTTGGAGCCTCCTGGGATTGATTGGATCATTATGACACCAAGTGAAGCCTGAAGAAGAACTCCAGGGGGAAGATGGTGCTGATTCTGTGTTGGCTCTCACACTTGCAGAAGGAGCATATCAAAGCTTCAGGACCCCACAGGGGGAGAGAACCTGCATTTTTTCCTGGGATAACTCACTCCTGCAAGCAACACGAGGCTTTACAACCATCACCTGCCCTGCCTGAAGCTCAGCATGAGGCTGTGCCAGGGCAGAGCTGCAGCAGAAGAATGAGGGGATAGGGGAGCTTTATTCCCCCAGCCTTCCTCAATCATCTCCTTCCCTCCCTGAGATAGGGACTGGGATCCTGTTTAGCACAACTTCTGGTTTCAGATGCCACCTTGGTGCCTGATACACAACAGCCAGCAGCCAGGCCTGTGGGTTGCACTGCCAGAGAATCCTTCCCCTCTGGGAATGGGGGTGTTGAGGGGACACTGGTGAATCAAGACCCCAAACACTCCTGCAAGGCAGGGGCTATCACTGCCCAGTGCTCTGTGGGGTTTAGAGTCGAGCACAGCCTTGTGCTGAGTTAGGAAATCTCACCACACCTGAGGTCAATACTAATGCAGTCCTTGATCCCACAGCCAGCACTGCAAATCTTCCCTCTAATACAGCCAGGAACCTTCTCCTGCTCAAACTCACTCTCCCTTTAACTGTTCACTTCAAGAGCAGACAAACCTGGGTAAATCGTGTCCCCCTGAGCCATGAGCCCCAGAGCATCCCTGCATCTTCAGCAGTGCTGAAGGGCAGAGTCCATCTCCACTCAGTTCCTGTATCCCTGATCCCCTGCCAAAACTGCACCCAGGCACCCCTGGGGAGAGCCTGTCCATGCTCTACACTGCTGCACAGAACTCCTTGAAGCATGTCAAGAAAATAAACATGATCCTCAAAAGAAAAATCGAAATCCCTCCCACTCCTGTGCTGGATCATCACCCTGTTGGATATCCACGCTGCCAGCACATGGGGATGAACTAACCATGAGTGGTGAGCATGGAAATGGCTCTCCAGCACACTGAGGTGTCTTCCCTGGCTGCAGGCACATTTCCAGCCCTGTGACTTCCTTGGCTGCTTTGGGTCATCTCACTGGCTCCTTCTGGGCACGAGAGCCGGAAATGGATCATTCCTCTGGGCTGCAGCAGGATAGGGACCAGCAAGGAGCACTCCAATCTCTGTCTGACATCTGCTGCCAGTGCCTGAGGGACCTCCCAGGCCATGCTGCAGTGATGGACACACCTGCTGCTTCCCTGGCATTGGGGAAGAGGGAATGACCCATCGTCACTCTGCCAGCAAAGCTCCCAGTGAAGGTAATAAGTCATTTGCTCCCCTGCCTCCCTCGCAGTGCACCCCTGGTTAATGAGATCATCCATCAACAGGATTTTTGGAAGCTGTCAGCTTGGTTCAGGGTGAAAGTCTCAGCCATCAGTCACAGGGATCCATCAGGGTCTGAGGAATAGGCAGAAGCACCAACTGCTTCCCAGAGCACTGCCCTGACCCTGTCCCACCACCAGCACTGCCAACCACACAATTCCTCTGCTGCCATGCCATGATGCTCGAGGTTTTCTGGGCACAGAGACTGATGCAGACACCGGGATGGGCCCTTTCCTGGCAGTGCTGCTGCTGTGGCACAGGGAAAACCTTGTGCAGCAGTCCTGGGCTGCTCCCTGGAAAGGTCAGGCTGGCAGAGCGCAGTCGCCAGCAGAACACTCCCAGCACTGCCAACCCTGGGCCATCCCTCAGCTGCTTTATTTGCCCTCTGAACAAACACGGGAAGCAGAGCAGAACCAGGGAGGTGCAGGAGCAGTGGGATGAAAGGGGATGAAAGCAGATGGCAAGACTGGGAGGGACCAGAAATACCTGGAAGGCTTGAACTTCAGAGAATCGGTCTAATATGCGAATAAGTGCATTTTCCACAGTGCTGTGCATGGCAGGAGGACAGGCAGGGGCTGGTTTCTGCACCGTGAAATCAATCCCAGCCAGCACACACAGGCTCATTCTGCCAGGAATCCTTCCCGGGTCTCGCTGGCCCACCTCTGGTTGACACCCACAGCTCACAAATGGAATTAGAGCAGTGATGAGTAATGAAGACCTTTCTCCTCAGAGTGGTAAAGAAGCTTATGAAAGTGAGGAAAACACCAGAAATGACAGGGATTTAGGGCTGTGAGCAGAGAGGCAGCTTGGACAGAGCAGTGTTGAAGTGGCACCCAGGGTGCTCAGAACCGGAGTGCGCAGCTGAGAGGCTGAGGATGCCCTGGACATGGCAGCCACGTGTTTATTCCCAATTTGAGCCCCTTGACTAATCCTTTCTGCCCACTCACCTCCACCACCACCAGATCTAACCCTGCAGCATCCCTCTCCTCTGGGCTCCCCACTGTGTTCCCACCAGGATAGCCCAGAGATGTGGCTCATCAGGGGCTCCCCACGTACCCACACAGTGCCACACTCTGCTTATCTGCTGCCAGGCTGACCAGCTCTGGCTGTAATTTCATGCTGTTATAAGCAATCACACTTGTAAAGCAAAAATCACGGCTGTGTTTCATGGCACAGAATGTGAAGGAGGCTTTTAAGCGCTGGAGAAATCCCAGCTGATGGCTCATCCCTCCATCCCTCTGCTGGCATTGCTTCCTCCCAATGCCCGGACATCCCCACAGCCACCCCCTCACCCACAGCTGTCAGAGCAGTCACAGAAAATAATTTATTCCTAATATTTAATTTAAACATACTCTCCTTTAGCTTAAAGCCATTCCCACTTACCCTAGCACTGAATACCCTTGTAAAAGCCCTCTCCATCCTCCTGGAAGGGGCAGTCCTGCTTTTTTAGCAGCTCTCAGTAACAAGCCCCAGGTGGGAGCAAGAATCTCCATCCTGGCTGTGTCCTACGTCTGCCCTCAGCTCCTAAACCTCCTCAGTGCTGCCCTGTCACAAGGAATGGGTGGCCCAGTGGTGGATGTGGGGTGTGGGGGGACAGAGCTCCCCTGTGTCCCCCTCACTCCCTGCTCAGGGATGTGGATGATCCCTTGTTGTGCCTCTCCCCGTGTCACACAGACGCCTTGTTAGACAGGCAGGGAATGTGTCGAGTGTTTTGGGAAGGAAACAAAACTCCGTATGGCGCTCTCCATCTGGGCTGAGAGGTTGCCTGGAAGGAAGGAAGGACAGCCAAGAGTGCAGACCACTGTCCCAGGGTGACAAAACCTGTCCTGCTTCCAGCCCAGCCCCCTTTCCCCTGTGCCACCATCCCCACCAGTATCGGGAAGAGTTGTGGGAGCCCCGGTTCTGCCAGCTGGGGGATACGGGGAGGGCAGCCAGGAAAGGAGGGAGAGGATGTCAGGCTGCAGTGACACAGCTCTTTGGCCGAGCAGGAGAGGAGTGAGAGCAGCTCGGCTGAGCCCTGGGGCTCTGAGAGAGGGGAGGAAGAGTTTCTCCTCCTGTCACTGGCGATTTTCAGCAATGAGCTGGGACAGGGAAGGTGCAGCCTGCAGCTCTCTGGCAGGGACTAGCTGCAAACGCTGCAGTTCTGCTCCAAGCTGTGAGGTGGCTCAGACACCCTGCCCAGGGACAGCTCCCACAGCCTTGATTTCTACTCCTGCATCTCTGGAGAGTCGATAGTGGGGAAATGCAATGGAAAAATCTTTTATAAGAGCAATAACTCTCCCAAGTCGTGCCATTTAGATCAACACAGGACAAGTCTATGAGGAAAAGGTTGTTGTAATGAGACGTGAGAAGCTCCTTGGGCTGTCAGCATGGCTGGCCCTTGGCTGGATCCTGACATCCCAGAAACCCCCAGATCCAGCTGGGCTTTATCCTCGACCTGCCACAGTCCTCACCTGACCCCATCCTTCCTCTGCCACCAGGAGGGATGAAGCTGCCATGGACCTGCAGCTTTTGGCAGCTTTCTGCCCTCCCAGTCTCCCACCAAAGCCTGCTGCAGATCCTTCCCTCATCCAGCACCTCCCCAGCCCCGTGAGTTTTCTCCTCCTGCAGTAACCAATGAAAAACCTGAAGAGTTTTTGGCAGGAGACGGTGTATTTTCCACCCCTGCATGCCCTGAGAGGAATTCCTGCTTTCCGTCTTATTTATTTGTATAAATGCAGACTTGGGTGTAGCCAGGCTCCCTCTGGGAGGAGATTTACGAGCTCACGCCCGGCTCCTGCCAGGACCCCTCCCAATGGTGCTGTGTCCAAAGCTCCAAATCAACAGCTTGTCCTGGGGCTCTGAGGATCAGGAGGAACTGGTTGGCACTTCCCTTCTCCCATCTGTCTCCAACAGCAGGGGAACGAAGCCCTTGGAGGGTGGGGAAGAGCTGGCAGTGCTCAGGACCTTCCCAAGCTTGGTTAAGGCTTGGACTCAAAGATCTTAGAGGTTTTATCCAACCAAAATTCTATGATTTTCACCCATGATCTTTCCATGCCCTCATCCTCCACCTTCCCTGGGCACCCCAGAGCCTGGACACCATCCTGCTGGGTGAGCCCTGTGCTGGCAGGGCTGTGTCATTCAGAGCCAGCCTGGTCTCGGGAGAGGGATTATTGATCTGCATCTGGCACCGGGGCCAAAGCCTGCTGAAAGTGTAATTAATTGATCAGTGAGTGCTCTGAGATCCCAGATGAAAGAGCCACGTAATTACCAAGTATCATCCAGTGGCCCTGGGAGTAATTGTGATAGCGGCTCAGGGTTAGCACTCAGAGGCAGAATTACCTCGGTGCTTAATGTCACCCTCCAGGGACAGACCTGTCCTCCCTGTGCCACGTGCAGGGGACTGGAGAGCTTGTGCCTGGAAAATAAAACCCCTCTGTGCCTTCCCTGCGATGCTGGTCCCTGTGGAGAGGCTGGGGACAGCGGGAGGGTGGGCAGGAGGGTGCAGAGAAGGGGTCCCTGGCTCCCAAAATCACTGAGGTTGGGCAGGATCACTGGAGATCTTCACCAGTGAAGACCACCCATCACCAGGGCTGCAGGAGCCTGGCGAACACCTCAGAGTTTCCAGAGGAAGGCACTGGAGCCTAAAAACCACAGCTTCAGAATTTCTGATTACACAAAAATTCAGCTCTGTGTGGGATTCTCTGACAATTCCCAGCCTTATTTTAGATTTTTACGGTCTGCCATAAAAGCAGTTATAGTAAATTATTAGACCTACATGTGGGCTGCCAGGAGGCTTCTTCCCTATCCAATCCCCTAGGATGTTGTGTCCTCCCTGCACTCAGCTGGGCTGAGTGTCCTGGAACGTGCTGGGCTCAGGGCCACCAAGATTTTGGGGACCTGGGACTGGTGAGGTGCCTTTCTCAAGGAGCTTTTCCCAGGTGCATAAAACCCTCCTGGGAATCAAAACCAATCCTCGCTATGTCATCCTAAAGGCCAGGTCAGGGAGAGTGGAGAAGAATTTGCTTCCACTGCCAAACACAAAACAAAAACTGATCTCCTGGGTGCTGGGGAGAGATTTACAAATTTCCCTGGTTTATTCCATTAACCCCGTGGCTGCTCAGGGATCTCAGCAGTGCTGACTGCAATAAAGTGACCTCCTTTAACCTGCAGCCAAGGCTCCTTCCCACTCTCCCAGCTCCTAGCCCTGCCTGAGCCACAGCCTGAGCAGCTCTGGGTGACAGGATGGGGACAGGGGCACCTCCCCGGGGATCACAGAGGGCTGAGCTGCCGTGGAACACACTCGTGTCACTCAGCTGACACACACACACAAACTCAGTGCCTCACACACTCGTTATCTGCAACTGGAAATGTGTCCCACAGGGGTGGGAACCGTGGTCAGAGCCATGCTGGGGTGGTGCCTGGTGGCATAAGTGGGCAGAGGATGGCAGCTCTATATCCCGTGCCATGGAGAGGCAGGATCTTCCCGGGAGGCACAGGCGCTGCTCCCAGCGTGCTGCAGCTGCAGGAAACCAAAGGACAATCCCTGCACACTCACCAAAGCCTGCAGGGGACGGGCAGCAGCACCCACAGCCCTGGGCAGCGAGCTCGGTGATCCCTGGGAGCGCTTCCCTGGCAGCTGGCTCGTGTTTGTGGCACATTCCCTAAATCTCATGGCAGCTTGTGCCACATCTCCCACCCTGCGAACGCACACGCTGCCATGCCGGAGCTCTGCCAGCGCCCCACACGTGTTGTTTGCTGCTCGTCCTCCTCCTCCTCCTTCCCAGCCTCACTCCTGCTGCTCCAAGTCCTGCCCAAGGGATCCCTGCGGATCCCTTGGAGCCGCTGGCTGCTGTGGAACCGTGCCAGGATCTCTGCCCACCCTTCCAAAATACTCAGAGCATCCCCCTGGGTAGAGCCATGTCCAGATCCCGCCTGGAGCTCAGAACCCCAGGGCTGGCATCCAGGGACAAGCCCCTCCAGGAAACACTGCTGGATCCCGTGCCAGGCTGTGTGGAGCATCAGGAAACACGTTAGACCTTCCATCCCCACAAATCCCTGCTCGCAGGACGCTGAGCAGGTGCTGGGAGCCAAGGCACCGTTATTCCAGGAGAGGAGTTTATCCAGCAGCACTTAGGGAGTGCCACAGGTTTATTGCTGGCCTCTCATCACGCTGACACACGCAGCAGCAGGAAGTTCCAGCGAGCTCCATAATAGCTCTGCACAAGTGAAATGTTGTTATTTTAGTAGGATCCCTGGGAATTATTATCCCTGGATCCACGTCAGCTCTCGGAGCTGCAGGATGGGCAGTGGTTCTGCCCCGGGGGGTGACACTGGGTGTGGGGACCCCAGCTCAGGGCAGAGTGTGAGGACCCCAGCCACAGTGTGGGGATTGTGTTTTAGGGATTTTCCTCTTAAAACAACCCCAAAGCCTCCACCCAAAGTCTCCCAGGAGGCGGAGGGACGAGGCTGGAGGCGGTTAATGGCTTTCCACCTGCAGGAACTGCGGAAATGCTCCCAGCAAAGCACGGGCTCTGCTCCAAGCTCTTACAAGCTAATCAATGAAACATCACAGCTTGGGAGCCAGGGCAGAGCAAAGCAGCACAGTATGGATTTTATTTTTTCATGCAAAGAGCTTTAGTACAAATCCCTTTTTCCCCCCACAAAGAGAGCAAGCAGCCTCTGCAGAGAAAGCCAAGCCTGGGGCACCAAGGAGGACACAGGGGTGGGCTGGGAGGGGGCTGTCACCTCCCCTGTGAGGCACAGCCACAGTTAGTGCCATTGTTCTGCTCCTTGTGCCACCCAGTCCATGGATTCTGGGGGCCCTGTGTGGTGCCCAAAGCAGGGGAGGTGCAGGTGTGGCCCTGCTGACCCAAGGCTTTGCTGGCCAGGCCACAGACACCATCAGGAGTGGGCTCTGTGGGGCTGCCACTGCCTCTGCAGAGCTGTGGGGGAGCAAAGCACCACTCCCTGCTCCAGCTGCAGGGCGTCTGTGGGAGCTGAGCCACTGCAGAGGGACCTTCCAGCCCTGGGACCCTCCAACCCTCTGTTCCATGGCACAGAAATGACTTGATGGGAGTGGCTGGAGTGCTTTTGGCTGAACAATTTCTCAGTGCTGTGCTGGATGGCTGCATGTCCCTGCTCCCCATAACCAGTCATTGATCCTGGCTTGTGCAGCATCTCCAGGGATTTGGTGTTTGCCTGCAGGCCGTGGGGAACTCGGAGCAGTGACAGAGCAAACGGCCGGTCTGAGCGGGCTCATTACTAATTCCTCCTTGTGAGGATGATTCTCCTCATCTGTCTGTTCTGGGGATCTGTCTGTGAGCCAGTTCATTCCCGCTCAGGATGCGCTGTGCTGATACTGCATCACACTGATTCCAGAAGAATGTGCCTGGTGTCACATCCAATCCATCACAACAACCCACGGCAGCCATCGGATACCTCACTCCCTCCCTCCCTCAAATGCATCATCCCCTCAAAGATCACAATCAGCTGTTGGACAAAGCCTGGCTTTCACAGTGCCATGGTTACTGGTGCCGATTGTAATCTGTGATTTCCTTCTTTCCCTTATTTCCTGTTCCTTTCCCTTCCCACCCATTGGTGCTCACCCCCTCTCTCCAGTGTCTCCAACAAGTCAGGGATTATTCCCAATCAGCATCACTGAGGAATGCTGATTGCATCAGTTCCTCACAGACTGCTTTTATGATTCCCATGGGGAATATTTTTTTGAGCCAGAAAAATGACAAATATTTACCTGTGGTTGGTGCTGCGGACCAAGGTCTGCATGCAGCTCATCCTGTCCTGCAGACACCTCCAGCCTTCCTGGGCATTCCTGCCTGGCTCAGGGTGCTGAGCACTGGTGCTGAGCCCTCCTGCCTGGATCAGGGGACTCTGAAATACACAGGGAGACACTGGGAGAAAGCCAGAGCATTTTCCTGAAGACAATTAATGGATTACAGTGAGTGTAGAGTAATGCAGAGGCAAAGAAATCCCTCTCTCCAGAGGCAGTGGGATAGCAGTAAAATCATGCTGCACTCTGCCTCACTTCATAAAAACTTCTTGCTATTCCTCAAGGAGGGATTGCAAGAGAGGACAACAGTTCTGTGCACTCCTGGATTTACAAATGCTGTTTTATGTATCAGTGTAATCTCTCTTGCAATTTATATGGGATGCAATGAGTAAACACTGGCAGGAATATTTACTCTGGAATGGATACGGAGAATGGAGGACAAGGTAGGAAAGCCTCCCCAGAGCAGGTATTTTCCAGCTGAAAGGCAGATTTGTAGAAGGCAGGTTTCTCCAGGATTTGTGACGATGGTCAGGATGGAGCCACTGGCTGCTCCTTAACTGATGCAAATCCTGCTGGAGCAAAGAGCTGGAAATCACAACAGAAAAGTCTTGAAAACTTTTGGGACATCACAGCGCAGCAGTGAGACATGGATACAGCAACCAGAGCAACACCACTGCCTTGGGAAGGAGCCTGGCAGCCATGGACTGGAGTGGCTGGAAGTGCTTGGAGCTGGTGGGAGCCTCTCCAGGCATTGCCACAAGGAGCTTTAGTTAATTAAGCTCTGAATTATGAATTATGCATAGAGCATAAAACAATGTCCTGATTTCTGGCTGGGGAATTGAGGAGCCATGGGCTCAGGTAGGTGCTGCCGGGCTTCAATCCTGGTGCACACGGAGAGCTTTTGCTCTGTGGGGTGATGGCTCACTGGGATGTGATACAGGGACTGTGGGGCTGTGCTGGGGCCCACACAGGGACACTGAGGGGCGCAGAGGTGATGCTGGGGACACAGCACCCGGGGCAGGCTGTCCCTTCCCTCCAGTCCCACAGGAATGCTGCTGCCTGCCTTCCCCTCAGTGGATTTGTTTCCCTCAGCCCCCTCCAAACCCCAGTGGGCAACAGGGAGCCTATTTTGGAGCTGTGCAAAGTCTTCTTCTGTTGACAAGGAACAAGGACTTCCCTCCTGAGCAGGCCCCCAGCTGTGCCCGCTGGCACTGGCTCAAAGGGGCTGGATCCCAGCCTGGCCTCCAGCTCAAACCCCCCATTCAGCACCGTGTTTGGAAGGCAAAGCAGGGAATCAGCCCCGTTCCCAAAGCCAAAGGCTGGAGTGGCTCTGCCATCTCGGAGGGACAAAGGCCTTTTCTGCCCTGGGACAATATTGCCACTCACCAGCAGTGCCCCCAGCCAGCGGAGCTCCTCAGAGCCGCCTTTCAGCTGCACTACGGGGCACCTCTGCTTCCAAGTCTAAAGCTGAGGTTATTTTTCCGCTTTCTTCTGCCCTTGAAGCCCCCCCCGGGCACTGTGGAGGAGGGGTGAAAGCTTCCCAAGGAAGCTGCAGGGAGGAGGCTGGTCCCCTGTGTGAGCAGAGGGGCAGCAGCCTGGAACCCTGTGCGTGTCCCCATGGAGCAGCTGCACCCCCAACGGGATCCCCAGCGTGTTTTGGGATGGCTCACACGGATCTGGAGAGCCAGGAGTCAGGGGTGGTGGGGTCTATCCTGCTGGGGTCTGTCCCCCCAGCACCTCTGTCCCCATTTCCCACTGGGGCTGCAGCAGCGAGGGGGGACAGGAGCTGCCTGGGAGGTGCTGGGGTGCTCCAGGCTCTGTCTCACCCCGCTGCAGGGCAGATGCTGCAGGATCCCAGCAGGTGGATGCGTGTGTGCCAGGGTTCCACGGGCAATGCCCAGGCTGGCTGGAGCCCCTGGCAGCGCTGCCCCTGCTCCATGGGGCACAGGGAGCTGCGAGTGGGCGGCCATCAATAGGCACAACTGCAGAGCAAACGCGGCTGCAGCACCAGCACGAAAATAAATGAGAGATTGATTTTCCGGGCAGTTCGGATCTCATGGATCTCAGCTGCTGTGACAAGGGGAGCACAGGCATGGCTGGAGCCATGGGGCTGTCACCTCTCTGCACTCCCCGGCGCTGAGGAGCAGCCGTGAAGGGTTGAGGGCTCAGGCACCCAAAATAAAAGCAACTCTTTGCCAAAACTCTGAGAGGCTCCAGAGCCTCACTGCAGTGCGGAGGACAGACACCGGGCAGGGAGCTGGCAAGGCTGGGGACATTGGGAAGGACAGGGAATTATCCTGTGCTCCCTGTGGGACTCCCTGCTTCCTGTCATCAGCCCCTTCCCAAACTGCAGTGAGCAGCACCAGAAAGGCACGGTCTGCCTTTAACATCTTATCTCCAAGCTGCTCTTGCTAAGTCACATCTGACTTAATTATGGTAATTAAGATTGACATTAATACAAGATTAAAATGTGAAATTAAAATTAGCTGTGAAACTTATCTGAGTTTTTAGAGCAGTTATTGATTTTTTCCACTGTTAATCAAAGGTCTGCAGTAAGGGCCGATGAACGCGGTGCTAATTAGAGCAATGCCCATAAAGTGGCCTCGGGAGATGTTTGTCTTATTTCTCAGAATACCTCAGGTTTCTGACCATGCAAATATCTCTGGCCCTGAGTGCTGCTGAAGGAGCTCAAGAGGCCAGGTCCTGTTTCTGCTTTAGAGCTGGGCTGTGCATGCAGCCATGCCCAGCCATGCCCGGCCATGCCCAGCCATGCCGGGGCTGCAGGAGCTGGTCCAGCTGCAGGGGTTTCAGGGTGGCAGGTCCCAGCTGAAGGCAGACAGGTTCTGGTGTTTTGGGGAGCAGCGGGAGCACGGAGATCCCGGGAGCACCGAGGCTGCTGGTCTCCCTCCTCACACATCCCGCTGTTTCTCCGGGTGAGATTTCACAGCCCATTAGGCCTCAGCAGCGACTGCGGGAGGGAAATGATTCCAATCACAGCAGCTCTGGGGAGTGCATCGCACGGTGCATCCTTTGGTTCATCCCAGCCCATTTCCCTACACACACTCCTGCCTCCCAGCTCACCGGAGTCCCCAAAGCTGTTGGAAGGACAGGAGGACCCCAGAGCTGCTGTGAGACCCCCAGGCAGCACAATTCCCAGCAGCAGGTCCCTTCTCCAAGTGTGATGCCCTGGAGCCACGGGGTGCAGTCTCGTGGGATCTGGGCGCACCTGCACCCGCTAAACCTGGCTGAGCAGCTGAGGCTTGAGCCTCACCATTCCCTCTCCATCACTAACAACTTTTGCCACTTCGTGGGCATTTCTGCATCACAAATACAGTGTTTGGTCTTTTTTCCTGCCTGTTTCCATGGCACTGCTGTTATTATCTGGCTATCTTAGGAGTTTACTACAATGCAGATGAGTGCAATAAAAATCACTCAAGGAGAACTGCTAAATGAGAGACAACTCTTATCTTTAGCACCGGCAGGTCGGGAGGGAAGCGGGGCTGGAGCCGAGGGGGAGCGGTGCAGGCAGCGCTCGCTGTGCACAGGAAGCTTTGTTCGACCAAATTAAACCTCTGAGCAGGCGAGTCCCAATTGGGTACGAGAGTGACAGTGTTAAATAACACGCTGCACCTCTCGCTGCTTTCTCTCGCTGTCTTATTTTGTTCTCCTCGAGGCTGCTGCCCAACTGCTCCCAGCTGGCAGCGGCTCGGAGTGACACTGGCAATGCAAATGACCTGCCACCCTCTCCCCAGCATCCCCGGGCTGCTGCCTCCGCTTCCAGCGGCGCCGGGGCAGGAAGGAGCTCAGCAGAGCCCGGCAGGAAAAGAGGCAGCAGGATCAGTGCCCGTGTTTGGACAGTTCCTTGACTCGGTGCGTTCTGCGTGGTGGCACTGGTAGTGACACCAGAGCGTGATGGTTGTTGCTGAGGTAACGGGATCAGTGTGATTGCTCCCGCAAAGGTAGCGGGGACTTCTCATATGGCAGCATCGACAAACTGGCTCTTTAGGCAAGAGGCTGGGCTGCATCTCGTGCTGTTTGACACTGGTGTTGTGCATTGGTGACATTGCTCCTGCTATTTGACTTGACAGGCAGAGCGGCCGGGAGGACCAGGCGCTCTCACCGGGAGGTGATTCACCGTAAACATTTCAGGGCAGGATCTGGGGTTTCAAGAGAATGCAGCCTCTGTTTCTGTTCTTCTCAAAGTCAGTGTAATTGCACCGTGTGCTCTATGGGCTCAGGAGGGCCCTGCTGGGAGCCCTGGGCTCACTGCTCCTGGGCAGGGGGACAGGCAGGGGGCTCCTGGCAGCCATCCAGGCAAGGGTTCCTGTGCAGGTGAGGAAGCTGAGAAGCTCTGGGGCCAGGTCCTGAGCAGGGATCACCTGTGTGCTGCTTCTTTAACCACAGGACTGAGGGAATCCCAGGCTCACCCACGGCCACAGTGACAGCCCAACATTACAGGGGCCCTAAGCAGCACCCACAAACCGTGAGCTTTGTATTCCCAGTGTCCCCACGCCACTGAGGTTGGGAGGTCACAGCTGCAGCTCCTTCCAAGCCAGCAGCAGGGTCAGAAGCCCTGAAGCATCCTGGTCCCAAGAGAGCCATGGAGACTGTGTCGGCCTCCCCAGAGCATCTCTGCCCAATTCACAACCTGCTTTGGGGGCAGAGGAGGGGGAAGGAGGGTACATCTGGGCTTGAGGAGGGAGTGAGAAGGGCCTGGAGTGCTGAGGGGGGCTTTGGGTCTAGGGAGCGGGGTGCTGAGCAGAGTTGGGATGCTGAGAGGGGCTTTGGATGCTATAGGGAGCTTGGGGACAAGGGCAGTGAGATGGAACAAGACACTGGGCACAGGCTGATGGGGGCCCTGCAGTGTGAGCACTGCCCAGGCTGGGGGTGCACCGGGACTCCCAGAGCAGGAAGACGCCGAGGAGAACGGAGGAAACCACGGGCAACAGTGTGCCCGGGGCTGCTCCGGGGGCCGTANCCCGGCGAGGGGGGATGCAGCCGGCACCGGGGAGGGGGCAGTGGGAGCGGGAAGGGATGCTGGAACCGGCCGTGCCACCCCCGATCGGGGACCCCCCGCTCCTGCTGCTCCCCGGGCCGGGATGAAANCGCGGCCCCGCGCCCAGGTAAGCGGGGACGAGCGGGGCGCAGCGGGCCGGGGCTGCGGGGCTCTCCGGGGCTCCGGGGAG
>VWZS01007474.1:172881-248610 GCA_013397075.1 Rhabdornis inornatus | reverse complement strand
TCAGCACCGCGGGGCGGACAGCTCCCGCCGCCCGGGAACGCTCCGGGAGCCGCGTCCTCACCGCCGACCGAGCGCCGACGGGGCCGCGGCCTCCCGGGAGCCGTGCCGGACCCTCCGCCTCCCTCCCGCAGGTGTGTCCCCAGCCCTCCGTGTGTGCCCAGCCCTTCGTGTGTGCCCAGCCCTCCGTGTGTCCCCAGCCCCCGGTGTCCCTCCAGCCCCCACCTCCATGTCCCTGCTGGTGTTCCCGACCCCGTCTCGGTCAGGGGGTGTCCGTGGGGGGTGAGTGTTTGCCTAGGGGCTGCCTGTTCGTTCCACGTGTCCCCGTTCCCCCGCTCCCTCTCCCACTGCCGCGGTGCCAGACCTAAGAATAGGCTCCGGGATGCACTCGCGGGTGACTTGGCAAAGTCATGGCAAACTCGCGTGGGGCTTGGAGACGACTGAAGCGGTGCCTGTCCCCAGTCCCTCGGCATTGCTGGAAAGCCAGGACGAGGCAGCCGGGCCCCGGTGTGCGTCTGGGTGGAGTTCCCAGTGCGGGTTGCACGGTGGGAGAACGGGAGAGGCCGGCGTGTGCTGGCGCTGCAGTGTGCTCGGGGCCTGAGGCTGCCCTCCGGGGCCGGCAGGGTGTTTATAGCAAACACAACCAGCTCCCGGTGTCAGGAGTGCTGTGTGGTGCTGTCTGCCCACTCCAGTCCTTGCTCTCGTGGTCAGATTGCGTTAAATGACTTTGACTTTTCGGTCTGAAACCCGGCTCTCCAGACAGGGATTGTATTACAGAATCCATCCTTCCCGGGGAGCATAACAGCAATGGATGTAGAGGGTGGCATTTCTCCCTCACCTGCATGGGTTTGTGTTCTGTGTATGTGTGGAGGAATCAGATGCAAAGTCCCTGCCAGTTCTGGCATTCTGTTCCAGCAGGGACACACAGAGAGGCACGTTCCTCTGGTGTGTTACACAAACGCTCTGGGCCGGGCTGCCGGTGCTCTGTGTGAGAGCAGCGATGATCCCGGGCTCCCGGGGGGCCTACGGGAGCTGGGAAGCAAAGCCAGCAAGCACAGGCCCAGCGAGGGCTCTCAGCTCCCTCACTGCCTCGTGTGCTGAGGCAGGAGTGCTGCCCCAGTCCCACTGGGAGCATCAGCAGGCAGTCCAGCTCCCGGGAACAGGATTTGGCACAATCTGCCATAAATCTCATGGTGGAAGAACACAGCGTGCTGAACTCCTCTTTCCTTGGCAGAGAGAGGGAGCTGATAAATTGTTGACCCTTTAGAAGGTTTGGTGAATTATTGCAGTGAAATCCCAACTCCTGCCTACGCAGCCTGGAGCCGGTGGCGACGTGGCAGCTCTGCCCGTGCCTGGGGGGAGTCTTGTCCATCTGTGTGGAGGGAGACACAGCCAGGGGCCCAGAGCAGTGAATCCTGCTGTTCTCCAGCTGGGGGGAGCAGGATCAGACCCCGCAGAGACAGATTGCTCTGCTCCATCTGCTTCTCTTTCTGTTCATGCGTCCAAGAAAAAACGTTTTCACATGACTTGCACCCGTCGGGTGCTTGGCTGGTGGCTTTGGGTGCTCTGCACTGGTGAAGCCATTTAGATCACCAGAGAGGAGGTGTGAAAGCCTCTCCTCTGCTCTCGGCATCCGCTCGCACCCACCCACCGGCGCAGAGCAGAGCAGAGCAGGCAGCAGAGGCACGTCCCTGCACAGGGACTTGTGCCAGGAGGCTCCGGGCAGCCTGTGCTGGAGCAGCAGCGTCCCAAGAACGTGGGCACCAACGGGGGCATTGATTTGTACCCGGGGATGATGCTGTGGGCAAACACGGGGGATGTGGGCAGCTGAGTGCAGAGAGGGCAACGCTCAGCCCCTGACACTGGGGATGGCAGGGGGGCACAGCTGAACTCCTGGGAGATCCGAGGTTTCTGAATATGCTTGGGGTGTCCAATATAGGCTGTGATGAGACCAGCAAACCCTGCCCGAGGCTGTGGTGCTGGGAGCAGAAATGCAGCTGGGGGTGCTGAACTTGGGGCTCCTCTGCACCCCAAAATCTGCACCCTCCTTTTGCTTCTTCGAGGCATCAGGGCACTCCTGGGGTGGCTGTCACAGCCCAATTGCAAGGACAGAGATGCCCCTGGCTCTGTGGCGAGCACAGCAGCACGGGAGGCTGTTTGCAGAGGATCAGGTGTGTCCGGCAGGAAGGAAAACCGAGCGTGAACTCGGCGAGGGCTGCAACAAGTGCGTGGTGAGCTCTCGCGGCAGCACCCCGAGCAACGAGATAACAGCACAGAGCCAGGCTGCCAGCACAGATAACAGGAATGGGGCTTGTCTGATGGAGAGCTATCAAAGGCCATGGCAAATGGCTCCTCTTCCTTCTCTCCTCCTTGGCAGAAAGGATGAGGAGAGCCTGGATCAGGAGTAAATGAAATTAGTGTCTCTCAGCCCTCTGCTCCTCCAGTGTTTTTTTGCCATTATGAATATACAAAGATGCCATTTCAAGCGCAGTTTTGCGGATGTCACAGTGTCACAGACATTTCCTTCTGTTCATTTTTAATTTCTCCTTCACTGAGGAATCTGGTAGCAGGATTTAGGGCTGAGGAGCCAGGCTGCACCGAGTCAGCTGAATGTGCTCCCTTGGCATCCAGAACGGCAGAAGAGACCTTGGAATAGCAAACCATGTAAGAAGGGAAGTGTGTGATCCATCCCTGGGAAGTCAGGTGGTGCTGGGTTCAGGAGTTAATGGATAATGAGTGATGGATGAGGCAGAGGATGCCAGGGCATTGCTGGACAGGTAATGTGGGCATCAAAACGGGCTGGTGTGAGCATGGCCCATCCTGCCAGCGGGCAGAGATGTTCCCTGGGTATTCCAGGTCAGTGCCGAGTGCTGGGATGCTTTGTTATCCTGTTTTGTACAGACAGTTGTTTTTTTAATGAAATGGGCTTTGTCTGATTAAATAACACACAGCTTTTGATGTAGACTACAAGCAGCCACAGAAATCTGTGTATTTTCCATCCTCTGTCACTGCGATGAGCGCAGCTGCTTCCAGTGGGTTTTGGGAACAAAAAAACCGAAACCAGAGTAACCTTCTGTGAGCAATCCGAAAGTTATTTACTTGATGCGATTTTATTTTTCAAATATTTGAAAGTGGTTACTGAGCAGTAAAATAGGCTCCAAGGAAATCCTGTTACAAAACACAGGCTCTATTTTAATTAGCATGACGTGAGCGACACGGCTGGAACCGGGGCTGCCACCGAGTGCATCTTTCAGGAGCTTGGAGATGTCTGTAAGAAACACGGCATGAGCACTGGCTTTCCAATTTTCCAGTCCATCAGGATGGATTTACGCTCTTGTCAGGGGTATGAAATTGCTGGATGTGGTGGCGAGAGTTGTGTGTCTTTCACCGCTTGACTTGCCAGGCACAGGGTGCTCTGCAAGGTGGGGACGTGCCTGTCCCTGCTCTGGTCCCAGTCACAGGAGAGACAAGGGGACACCAGCACCCCAACAGCACCCAGCTCTCTGCCCTAGTAGGCTTCAGCAGGACGAGCACCTGATGAGCCACACTGAAGCCTGGGGACCACGGGCAGCACCCGGACAGGTCCCTTCTGTCAGGACAGAATGTGGGGCCAAAGCCAAGGTTCTGTGAGCAGGAACCCTGGGGTGCAGCTGGCGCCAGCCCCTGGCAGTGGGGAAGGGGACCTGCCATCCCCCAGCTGGTGCACCCCAATCCAGGGGGCAAAGGGCAGAGCTGGAAGGCTCGTGGGGTGAGAGAAGGTTTGGCATCACTCTGGCTCAGGCTGCTGCCCTTCAGCTGCTGCTCGTAGCTGTGCTCCACGGCTTTCCAGAGCCCTTCCCAAAAGGACCTGCTTCACCAGATCGCTTTTCCTGCTGCTGCACGAGTGAGTGGGGCTGGATTGACGGGATGCAGGGAGAAGATCCGCCTGGTGCAGGTGCCTCAGCTGCTCTCCCTGCAGCCCCGACGCAGTGGCAGGGAGCTCAGCATGCAGGAACCAGGAGGAAGGGAAGGAGAAGGGCTCTGCAGCAGGAGCCCTTCCCGCCGAGGTGCTCGGGGAAGGAAGGTGTCCTTCATTCCAGGGGACAGGCTGCCAGCTCCTGGCTGTCTGTCTCCTTTCACAGCTTGTTAACCGACAAGTTGTTAAGGATGTTCTTGCTCTGTCCCATGGGGCCGGTCCCGCTCTATCCGCATCCTGCTCTATCCACATCCTGCTCTATCCACGGATAAAAATACCTGCACAGTGGAAACGGCAGCCAGAGAGAGGAGTGAGAATCTGTGAGAGGAGCAGCCCTGCAGACACCAAGGTCAGTGAAGGAGGAGAAGGAGGAGGAGGTGCTGCAGGTGCCCGTGGTGCAGCCCAGGGTGAGGCAGCTGTGCCCCTGCAGCCCATGGGGATCCACAGGGAAGCAGAGATCCACCTGCAGTCCATGGAGGAGCCCTGCTGGAGCGGGATCCTGGCAGGATTTGTGTATCCATGCAGAGAGGAGCCCACACTGGAGCAGGTTTGCTGGCAGGACTCACAACCCCGTGGAAGAGATCCAGGCTGGAGCAACTTGTTCCTGAAGGACCGACCCTGTGGAAGTGGAGAAGTCCATGGAGGAATGCAGCCTGTGGGAAGGACTCAGGGTGGGAAGTTCATGGAGGAATGTCTCCCATGAGAGTGATGGAGCAGCTTTGGTGGGCACCCAGCATCCATCCAGTGTCAACCTAGCACATCCACAGGGTCAGCTGCGCTGCTGGGAAGACGGGAAACAAATTAACCTCTGCTGCTCAGCTCTGTTATATCTCGGATTTCATCCCTAAGGATTTCCCAAATCAGAGAAGACCCATGGAGCTGGGTGTCAGGACGAGCCAAGTGGACTGAAGGGGCAAAGCTGGGAGCAGGGGAGGCTCATCTGCCACACCAGGGGGGGACGTGCTGTGGGTTTCCAGCAGAGCTTGTGGCATCGGCTCAGAACCAACTGCAAGTGTTGGTTATCTCCAACCGGGATCTACATCCGTGGTCCCTGAGGCTGGGGGATTCTTGAGAAGCCAGGATCAGTGCATGTCACCTGGCACAGCCCCAGGACTCCCCAAAAAACAGGGGACATCAGGGAGGATCTGCCAGTAGCTGTACAAGTGGAGGCTGTGTCTGGCACTGTCGAGAAGACACCATTCCTGCCCCGGTGTCTTTGTTGGATGTCAGGGATGTGAGATAACGAGCCCTTTGAAGCATGCTGCTGGGAGTGAGTGTCACACTGTCACAGCTGTGGGAGCCACCCTGAGCTCTAAACCAGGGATCCAGCCCAGGGTCCTGCTCCTGGGGGGTGAGCAGGGGCACCCGGATACAGCCCCCCTGGGACCCTTTGCTGCAGTGCTCTGTCCCATGGTGGCTCAGGGCTGTCCCCACTCAGGGGGGGATGGTGTTCCCAGCCTGCTGAGGAGCTGATTTCCTCTCTGTTCCATCTTTTTGCTTGCTGGAGCTCCCAGCAGTGGTGCAGCTGCAGCTGGCTTGCTCCCAGGGCACAGCCCCGACTCAGACATCTCTCTCTTTATTCCTTTTTCCTCTTTTTCCTTTCTCTGGGAAGAGGCCAAAGCAGCAGCTGACCAGCCCCTGAGCCTGGAGCTTTGCTGGTGCAGAGCAAGGAGGCTCTGCCTGGATTCCCAGGCCTGCCTTGAGCAGGGGCAAGCCTGGCTTTGTCCAGACCTTTCTCCCTTTTCCTGGCCCCAGGAGTCCATGGACTGCAGTAGATGCTCAACCCCCAGAGAGCCCAGGAGGCTGGGCAGGACCTGGCTCTGTGCCTGCTCCATGGAGGTGAGGACAAGGCATTGGCACCCCAGGACAGATGGCTGCAGCAGGAAGGTGCAAGGAGACTTCATGGAAGCTCAATCCAAGCTGGCAGTGCAGAGGGATCGGATGAGCAGCCTGGCCACTCAGCCCAGCTCCAAAGGCACCATTCCAAGTGCAAAGCTTTAGTCTAGGAAGGAAATTTGGTGCCAAATGCAAAGGCATCCAAAAACTCGAGCACGACAGAAGGGATAACTGTGGGATGGATCCCAGAGCGGCGTCATCTGCTCAGCAAGGAGGATTCTCACGTCTCGGCCCGTCTCTCTGTCTTGCACACCGGGGTGGGATGTGCCAAAGTCAGGAGCTGAGGGGCCAGGAGCACCCCAGGGAAGGTGGCTTTGCAGGGGGACCCCCGGGAGGGGACAACAAATGCGGCCCCTAGGGCCTGCAGGGGACACTCAGTGATGTGCTCCAGCCCAAGGGCAAGGGAAGCACTGCAGGGACCTGGCACTGCCGTGTGGGGCTGGGGAACAGCAGGCAGGAGTGAGCAGGCTCGGGAGCAGCATGGGGGAGTGAGGGAATGTTCTGGAATGCGGTCATTTCGGGGCAGTTTCAGAGCTAGTCAGAACGGCTGGAAATATTTAAAATTCAAGAGAGAATCTCCATCTGATGTTTTCGGGTGGATTAATGGAGCATGGCAACATTTTGTGGATGAGATGCTTCATCTCGGGTAGAGTGGTGGCTGGGGGACAATGCTGAGGACATCACTGCTGATGTCCCCTCTGCCACCCTGCATCTCTTCCATGATGATGGGGCTGCACAGGAACAGGGCTTGAGTCTCCTGATACTAATTTAAATGCAATTTCAGTAAAAAACCCAGGCTTTTCCTGACAGTCCTGAACTTCCATTTGCAAAGATACCAAGTCCCTAAATTGACAGATCACTCTGGCATGAGCCCTAAGAGCTCCCAGTGCTCCCAGTACACCAGCACATCCCTGCCCACTGCAGGAGTTCTTGGCAAAGTCCTCTTGGACACATCCAATCCCATCCTGGGAGAGCTCAGGCTATTCCCAGCACTGTTGGGGTTAACCAGTCCTGGTGCAGGGGTCAGATCCTGCAAAACAGAGCAGCCACCCACAGCAAAACCACCCCAAAATCTGGGGCCCTAGGGCAAGGACAGGCTCCTTTCCGGGGCACACAGCCCCCACCAGACAATGTGTCTCCCTTCACTCCTTACCCATTCACATTATCCACGCAGCAGTTTTTAAATTGCTGCTGGACACTATATTTACATAAATATGTGAGCCAATGAGGTCTAAAACCCTGGTGAGCCCTAAATGGTGAATTAGGTTTTTTGGAAAGAGGATTTTATCAATTTACTGCGAGTGCAAATCAACGGAACAGAATTTACAAACCCATCAAAAAGCGAGGTGACAGTTTGGAATTAATCTTCTGCCCCAGGCACAGGATGTACCTCCACAAACATCTCCCAGCATAAATATATTTGAGAAATAGTGGAGGAAAACGTAACTCCTAATGCCTGAGCACGCTGGCGGCGGCGGCAGCGGGAGATGAATGGAGTTAATGTCATCGCGAAGGTGCTGCCGCCTCCTGCTTTATTTTTATCCAAGACTCAGCGCCCAGCCTGCGCTGAGATATTGCAGTTTGTCTTTGTGCCAGAATTTCCCCCGAAGAAAGTCTCCCCGATAATCGCTCTTCCTCATCTGTTCCTATTTAGGAAAAATAATAATAATAATAAAAAAAGAATAATTTAATTCCGTTCCTCCGCACCCCTCGCTGCTTGCAGAAGCCCCGGCAGGCTGCATGTCCTGGGGGGGATGAGCTCCTGGGTCCCCGCGGGTTGCGGACGGATTTGGGACAATAACTGGCCGCGTTGGGGATATTTTGGCGCTGCTGGATGCAGGGATCAGGGGTGTCCGTAGGTAGAGGGGGATGCTGCTGGTGCCGAGCTCTCTGGCACCTGCTGGGCCATGGCGCTGCTCCTTCCTTAAGGATCGAACACAAGCCCGTGTCCAAACCCAGCGCAGCGTCCTGAAAGCACAGAGATTCCCAATTCCTGCTTCTCCTGGGCTCTCGGCTCCCACAGCGGCATCGGTGCAGCCGCCTGGCGAGGGACTGAGGGACTCTGCTGTCCCCTGAGGGGTTCAGAGCTGCCACGGAGATGAAATCAGTGAGGCAATAACCGGCAAAAGCCAAACTTCTCAAGCTTTCTAATCACAACTAGAAAGGCTCCTTTTCAGCTTTTGTTTCCAGCTCACAGAGGAGCCCGTGGCTGCCAGCGGCGAGATGGCTGGCTTTGTTGTGGAGATGACTGTGAAGGACACAGGCTGTGTTCCCATTTAGGAATGCATTGAGGCTTTCTTGGAATTCATTAGGAAAGGTAAGGAGGGATGGGTGCAGGGGAACAAAAGTCCTTGCCGCTGCAGCCCGCTCCCCAGGGGAAGAGCTTTTCAGTTTTTCCACTGCAAAACATCTTTTACAACATCTAAATTGGGAAGTGCTTCCATTCCTCCAGGGGGGCTCATCTGCAGCCAGCCGGGAAGGGGAAGGTGCCCGCCCCGAGGTTGTTTCCCAGCATCACCGGGCTCAGGTCCCAGCAGGACCCATCTCAGGTATCCTGAACAGCTCTGCTAGAGCTCAGCATGGAACCAGGAACTGTTTGGAAGGGACTTTAAAGCCCTTTTTTTCCCACTCACTGCCATGGAGCCAGGCTGGGAGAGCTGGGGGTGCTCACCTGGAGAAGAAAAGGCTCCAGGGAGAGCTCAGAACCCCTTCCACTATCCCAGGCTGCTCCAAGCCCCAGCCAACCTGGCCTTGGACACTTTTAAAGATCCAGGGACAGCCACAGCTTCTCTGGGAAACCTGTGCCAGAGCCTCACCACCCCCACAGGGAGGAATTCCTTCCCAATATCACATCTAACCCTGCCCTCTGGCAGTGGGAAACCATTCCCTGTGTCTTGTTACTCCATCGCTTATCCCAAGTCCCTTTTGAGCTCTCCTGGAACCCCTTTAGGCACTGGAAGGGGCTCTGAGCTCTCCCTGGAGCCTTTCCTTCTCCAAGTGAGCACCCCCAGCTCTCCCATCCTGGCTCCATGGCAGAGGGGCTCCAGCCCAGCACCCACAGTCGGGATGCACCACGGAGCCATCGTGACTCATTGTCCTCATGGGCACATTGTCACCCAAGGGCACAAACTGAATTGAGTCACACAAACATCATCTCCTTCAGTGGCTCAGGTATCCGCTCAAGCTTCCGTGGGGAAGGGCTGGATTTTTCCACATTTTCACTCCACATGCACTGAACTGGCCCGTGGGGCAAAGTCTCTCTTAAATTATGCAGTGTTACATCTCTGATCCAAACAAGGAGCCCGAGTGAGCAGCAGGGGCAGGAGCCTGCCCAGAGTCAGATTCACCTCAAACAGGGGGTCAGCTCTGAAAATTTCTTCCTCAGTCCCTCAGCACCATCCCCAGCTACAGCCCAGAGGTTTCTCTCGTGGAAAATCTGTGTTTATGTTGACCTTGTGCTGCTCCTCCTGCTCCCAGGAAATCAGCTGCTCTGGAAATCCCAGGCTCTGCTGCCCCTCGGGGTCCCTTCAGGGCGATGTCCAGGGTGGTGTTGATCCATGGGGTGTTTTGCCAGAGGAAGGTGGTGGTGGCACAGCCAAGAAACCTTTCAGCCCCATCCCTGAGTGTGTGTCAAAAAGGCAGTGCTTAAACCCAGATTTATGTCTCAGATGTGCCTGTTTTAATCACACTACACTGCTATCAAAAGGACATTAAAAATTATGATTACCCTCTAGGAACATAAACAGTGGCAGCAGTGACAAACCCCTCATCCCAGGCGGGTGACACACGGGTTTGTATAATTGGTCCATTCATTACCTGCTGGGGAGAAGAGCCAGGTCCTTCCTCACCACATTTCCCCATCGCCAGGATGGGTCAAAAATAACACCAGGAGGAAATCCACCCAGGCAGCAGCAACAGGAGACCCAAGAGCTGCCCATGAGAAAGTGCAATGCACTGCAGCAGGTCCAGCTCCTCCCCAAAACAACCCCCCAAGGCAGAGCTGGGGGTACAAACCACCCCCCAGGGGTGACATTTAAGGACTTTCTCTTAACTCAACCCAGCTGTGATTCAGGAACAGCCAGCCCATCCCTTCCATGTGTGGGTTTCTGATTTTGGGTTTCTGATTTTGATGTTTTGGGAATTTTTGGGGGTAGAGGAAGGTGACATTGCCTTGTGCCTTACAAGGGAGGTGCCTTTCCATCAGCATCCTTGGAGCTGTTCCCAAGGTGAAGACAGTGGCAGCAATGCCCCATGGGCACAGGGGAAGGTGACACATCCCCCACCAAGGCAGGTGACACAGGTGGGACATTGCCCACAGAGCAGGTCCCTGCTGCTGGCCACCAAATCCTCTTTGCTTGTTCATGATATCCTTTTAGCCTTTTATTCCTGGGGAATCCAGGGGTTTTGTGGGTGCTGCACGGGGCACAGAGAGGGGTCTGGGTGCCCCCCAGCCTGTCAGAATCATTAGCTGGGCACAGCAGCCCTCAGCAAAGCCTTGTCCTCTCTGTTCCCAGTGTTCTCGCACCCCCCCCCACCAAAGACTGTCATTATCCTTTCTGATAGAATTCAGATCAATCAAACAGAATAATAGAGCAGAGGTCAAGGAAGGCTGTTCCTTCCCTGGGGAACAAGGGGCTGCTTTCGTCAGAAGTACCAGGGAGCCAGTTTAATTGTTCTAAATCTGAGGAATTATGAACGTGCCTGATAATTGTGTGTCCTCCTGTGCTGGAGAGGGAGGGTAGAGCTTTGGATGGGAGCTCCCATTATGCATGGAGCAGAGAGGCTAAATCAGCTTTTAATCCCCCAAAAAAATGGTTTTCAGGGGTTGATGGTGCCACTCATACTGGACTGGGAGGAAACTCTTCCCTGTGGTGCTGTGTGGGAGCACAGGGATATGGAGGGATGCAGGGGGACATGGAGGGATGCAGGAGGACGTGGAGGGATGCAGGCAGAGAAGGAGGGATGCAGGATGATGAGGGATGCAGGGGGATGAGGAGGGATGCAGGAGGATGAAGAGGGTTGCAGGAGGATGAGGAGGGATGCAGGAGGATGAGGAGGGCTGCAGGAGGATGAGGAGGGATGCAGGAGGATGAGGAGGGTTGCAGGAGGATGAGGAGGGAGGCAGGAGGATGGGGAGGGATGCAGGGGGATGAGGAGGGGGGCAGGAAGANAGGAGGGAGGCAGGAGGATGTGGAGGGATGCAGGAGGATGAGGAGGGAGGCAGGAAGATGAGGAGGGATGCAGGAGGATGTGCAGGAATACAGGAGGATGAGGAGGGCTGCAGGAGGATGTGGAGGGCTGCAGGGGGATGAGGAGGGAGGCAGGAGGATGAGAAGGGATGCAGGAGGATGAGGAGAGAGGCAGGAGGATGAGGAGGCCTGCAGGAGGATGAGGAGGGAGGCAGGAGGATGAGGAGGCCTGCAGGAGGATGAGGAGGGAGGCAGGGGGATGAGGAGGGAGACAAGGGATGTGGAGGTGGCTGGAGCAGGCGACCCAGCAGGGCTGGGCACTGCACCCAGCCCCAGGAGCAAAGCTGCTGCTCACTATGGAGGAGGACCCTGCTTCCCTCCTGACATTCTGATGGCTAATGAAAATATATTTGCTATCTGTATTAATTAAAACAAAGTGCAGCAGCTCGTCATGAGGCTCCGTGGGAGAAGCTGTACATGGGTTATCATCATCCAGCACAGCATCGTGCAGCGATGGAATTAGTTCTGCCAGGCCATCTTTAAAACACAAATCGCTGATGGCTGATACAGCTGACAATTAATTGTATAAAAACCAGCATCAGTGGGAATAAGGTGAGGGCTGAGCAGCACCAGCAGCAGCCCAGGGATGGGCCCAGGGTGGGCTGGGTGGTCTCAGGGTCTGGGACACGGAGGTCCTGTGCCAGCCCCAAACTGCTGCTCTGCCTCCCAGAACTACTCTGGTTTTAGTGAGAAGGATTTTTAAAAGTTAAAAATGAATTCCAGCCATATCTTATCTGGAAAGGGGTTTGTTTCTGAAGGAGTGAGCCAGTGCAGGTCTGGACACGGGGATTGCTGGGGTTTGCTGTGCCCATATGGAGTTGCTGGCAGGATGTGCTTGTGGAGCTGCTCAGCTTTCACCCCACAAACTGGCCTGACATAAACAGGATGCAGCAATGAAATGCAGGATATTGCTTGTTTTAGAAGGAAAAACCAAGGAATGGAGGGGGTGACAACCTGCACCAAGGCCAGGCTGGACAGGGCTTGGAGCAACCTGGTCTGTGCAAGATGTCCCTGCCCATGGCACAGGGAGGAACTGGATGGGTTTAAGGTACATCCAACCCAAACCATTCTGCATTCTGTGGATCTCTGATCACATCTGGCACCACTCCAGGCTGTGGAAGAGCATTTGGGAGCCCAGTGTGACCCATCTCTCAGCCTGGAGGGCAGTTCCAAGCTGTGCCAGGGTTGGCAGCTGGAACAGGAAGGGGAAAAGGGAGCGCTGGGCTGTGCCCCAGTTTCTGCCAGCCTCGGTGCACAGCCCATGCCCGTGATCGATGGAGCCCAATAACTGCAATAACCACAGCCATCAGTAACCCTCCCTGTCCCTGCCTTCCCAATTGCCAGCAGCAGGGCCCTTCCCGAGCTGTCAGGAGTCATTAGGCACCAGAGCTCCATCGTTTCAGAGCAGGCAGCAGGGTCTTTTCAAGGGCACCAGGCAGCACCAGGCAGCACCAGGCAGCCCAGGTTCCTGCACGTGGCCTCAGTGAGGGGAGAAAATGCAAAGAAAATCATTGCCTGGAAAAAAGATTGCCCCTGCAAACTGGGACACACTGATCCCAATGCCTGTCCTGACACATTGACTGAGCGGGAAGAATTGAGACCCTACTTGGACCCGAGGAAGGAGAAATGGGCCTTGCACACAGGCTGGGAGGTGCAGGGGACTGAGGCACAGCCTGGGGCATTCCTGGGAATTCCCAGATTGTTCCATTTTCTCGTCCTGAGCAGCTTCAGCTCTGCTGCCTCTGCCCTGTGTGATCCTGGTGGCTGCATCCCGTGGTGGGAACAGCCCAGATGGGACCGTGGGGAGAGCAGAAAACTCCATGTGCCCCGTGCCAGATGTCACCTGTGCCACCCTCATTGCTCTGAGGCACCTCCCCACCTTGGCAAGGTCGCCAGGACCTGATGAGCTTCAAATGCTGCCTTGAGATGCCCCAGGGCAGCTTTTGGGGTACTAAAAAAAAAAATATATTTTGGGGTATCTCTGGACAAAACCACAGAGGAGAGCAGCCGTGGGCAGCAGTGCTGAAGCCACGTCCTGCCCTGGTGCCACAGGGGACAAGTGACACCCCCGAGGTGCTGCCAGTCCCTGCTCCTGTCTCAGCAGTCTGGACTGGAGCCACGCTGTGATTCCTGTTACATCCTGTGAAAGAAATATAAAGAGCTGCCAAACAGATTTAGCAGAGGCAGCTCAGCTCTCCCCCAGTTGCTGCAGGGGCTGTGCTGGGAGCTCAGGCAGGAACTGAATCCTGTGGCTGCCCCAGCCAGGGAGAGCTGGGCTGTGATGCTGCTCTGCTCACCTGCACCTCAAATGTCACATTGTCACCTCATATTTCCAGTGCTGGAGTGGAAATCAAATCAAACTGAGGGTGGGACAACAGAGGAGGTTGGTAATATTCACATATTCCATGGATGTGACAGCCTGGGAGTGAGCCCATCAATGGTTTACAGACACAGGAACAGTCAGCGACTGTGATCAGACTAAACTTTGTCTGTCCAGGTGTTTCAGGGCTGTGCATCCAGTGAGTGTTCCCCAGTGTCCCCAGGAGCAGGGAATTTGGCTGAACCCACTCCTGCATCCCTCCTGGGTCCCCTCCATCACCCGAGAGGCAGTGCCAGGGCACAGCACCCTTTCCAAGCCCTCGGCTCGTGCAGCACTGACACAGAGAATGGCATGGCAGGGGACACAGAGCCAGCCAGGCAGGACCCCCAGGAGTCCCCAGGAGCTCCCAGGATCTCCCTTGGCATTGCAGCAGGAGCAGAGCAGGAGCTGCTCTCCCAGGGCTGACCTGCTCCCAAAGAGTTAATCCCAGCACTCACTTCTCCAGATCTGCTCTGCTGCGTCTTAACAGTGATGGGAGATTAATTATTTTAGCTGCAGAGAGATGACTAGAACGGGGTTTTGTAGCTAAATATACTCTCTCTTTAGGAACCCATTTAATTTTATGCCCTGATGTAGACGGCTGGGCTGGATGATTGGCGAAGAAAGAAGGAGCTTCTCTTCCCTCTCTTCAATTTTTAGCCTGAAAAGCTGCCAAAACACTCGATTTACTCTCCCCAGGTGGGCCCTGAGGAGTGAACATTCCAGCTGGGGAGCCCAGGAAAGGCACAGGAGGGATCTTCTTCCACTCCTTCATCCCTCTGGCTGCCCCATCCCTAGAAGTGTCCAAGGCCAGGTTGAACGAGGCTTGGAGCAACCTGGGATAGTGGAAGGTGTCCCTGCCCGTGGAAGAGGGGGGGGACTGGATTATCTTTAAAGTTCTTTCCTAATGAACTTCCAAAAAAATGAATTTCCCCTTGAACCCAGCTTGTTTATTCCTTTCAGCCAGGCCTGTCTGCCTGGGACAAGGCACAAATGTGCCTTTCTTACACTTGGTACCATGAAACCTGCGATAAACTCAAATTATCACCTGCATCAAAGTTCCTCTTTCTCTAATGGCTTTGCTCCCCTGCTCCCTGGTCCCAACCAGTCAGAAATATCAGGAAAATTCCTGCCCCCATGAGGTGGGGATGCAGTGGGATCCAGCCGGCATGGGACAGGTTGTATCACTTCCATGCTGCAAATCTCCTGATTCCTCCATAATTGGATGAGCCTCTTAAATTCCTCTTCCTCCTCAGCTGCTGCTGCTGCTGCTCCTCCCACATTCCTTCGGGAAGGAGCTGGGCAATTCCCAGCCTGAGCTGGGCTCATCCCTGGGGATTTGGGCTGTGCTGGGGGTGATGCTGCAGTGAAGGGTGCCAGGGCTGGGGACACACAGATTTTGGAGTCAGGGCACCATGGGCAGGTCCCCCAAAGCCACAGGTGCCTGTGTGAAGCTGGCGTGGCCAGAACGGACACCTGGGAGTCAAAGTCTCATTGATTCCAGCTCCATGAAGCAGCAGTGGGGAGGAAAATCCATTTTCCTCCTAGCTCGGAGAAGTGTGTAATTTCCCAGCATCTGTCAGGGCTGCGTGGATCGTTAGAGCAGCTACAGCTCCCCCCGAGCACCAGGAGAGGGGGGAGAGGTTTGTGAGTTTAATTCCCGTATTCCTTGTGGTGTCCTTGATCCCGAGCCCAGCGAGCCAGGCACAGGCAGCGTGGATTCTCCAGTCAAGCACAAACAGGATTGATTTGCCACTAAAGCAGGTTTCCAGGAGTGTTTTGCTGTTGGAGTATTGCCTCCACTTGCAGCAGTCCCCATGTGGAGCCCAAACCCCCCTGCCCCCACCTGGACCAGGAACCCCTTTGTCCATGGCCAGTTCAGGGGCATTTCCCCCTGTCTCATCCCAGGGCTGGGACCAAGTGTGCGTGTGGGTGTCCCATGGACCAGGATCCAGCCCCATGTCCCCTGCCAGCACAGCAGGTCACAGCTGGAGCCAGTGAAACGCCTCCCTTCCATCCCTAGAAGTGCCCAAGGCGAGGCTGGATGGGGCTTGGAGCGACTCACTTTAGCTGAAGGCATCCCTGCCTATGGCACAGGCAGTGGATGAGGTGATGTTTAAGGTCCCTTCCAGCTCAAACCATTCCAGGATTTGGTGATTCCATGATTGTCACCCCTCTGCCCTTCCCAGCAGAGATGGGTTTGCAGCCGGGTGCAGGAGCTGGGTGGGAGCAGAGCCTGGTCCTTCCCAGCCACATCTCCTCGGGCTGGGCACCACTGCCAGCATCCTCACCCAGTAATGAGGGGTTTCCATGGCAACCTTATTTGAGCATCTCGAGTGACACAGATGTAAATTTTAAAATGAAATATTCAGACCACAGTCCTATGAGCATAAATAAACCCCCTGCACATGGGCAATTTAACAGCATTTTAAAGCGGATCCGAAACTCCCCAGGGTCAGCAGAGTCTCTGTGGCAGTGGGAAATTCACGGGAATGGAAAGAAAAGCATCCTGACCCCTTTCTGCCCCAGGAAACCCAGCACCCAGCTGCATCCCAGCCTGAGTCCAGAGCAGCATCAAACCAACAAGGTGTTGGTCACACCTGCCCTGCAGAGGATGTGGCACAAAGGGACAGCCCAGGAGGGACAGCCAGGTGCCCCCTGGCATGGGAGGAAAACAGCTCCAAACTTTCTTGGCCTCTGCTGCACTGTCTTCCTGAGCAAAAGCTGAGCATCTTTGTTCTGCTGGATTATCTCCCATAAATTGCTCCATGGAACAGCCCAGGTTTGGAGGCTCCCAGCATTTCCAGACTGTCACTGCGTTGGGCAGGACCTGGGGACAGCACCGCTCCTTCATCCCTGTGCCACAGAGGAGAACAGCTTTCTGTTTTCTCCAGCAGCAATGGGATTGTTCGGCTGAAATCCATCCCCAGCCCTCCCGTCCCCGTCTCACCTTTGCCAGGAAAGCTCCGAAACTCCCGGTGCCGCGGGCAGCCCCTGCTCGGGCTGCGCTCCCCGGAGCTCCCACGGGGATGACTCACCCAGATCGGATTGCTACGCTTTTATTTGCTTAGAGGGGGGAGCTGACAGGATGCTCTTGAGGAAAACTTTTTTTTTTCCTCTTTCCTGTTGGAAAAACTTAATCTGCTGAAAGTGTAACTGCAGGAAAACCTGGGATTCGCATCTCCTGCTTGGAGGCAGGCGGCCTTCAAGGCTGCATCCGCCTGCGGGGACATTCAGGAAATGAAAGATTGTTTCAATTAAGGTTTTTCTGCTCTTCAAGATTCAAGGCCAAAAGCTTTTAAAATCTCAAACCAGACTGATCACAGCCAAGTGTTTTGATGAACACAGCCTGTTTTTTTCCCAGACGCCTCTTCCCACCCAAACCCTCTGTTTTCCTTCCTGAGGATGTGTGTTGTGTGTGCTGGAGGTGGGAAGAGGTGGGAGAGCAGGAGGTGCCCAGGGTGCCCCTTCCCATCCCCCAGCCCCTCGGTGATGCAGAATTGCACCAGGACCTGGCCTCAGCATCCCTGCTTCATCCAAAATCTGGATCAGCCCTGGATGAACTCATCCCCAGCAGGAATGTTCCTGTTCCTCTACAGAGGTGCACGGCAGCTCCTGCCAACCCTCCAGTCATTGAGGATGGGGAACTCCAGGGGCTCAGCCTGAGTGCAGAGGGTGCTGGGCAGTGCAGGATAAATTCCAGCTCTCCACAAGGCTTGGATATGATGCCAGCAGCAGCTCTGGGCAGGATTAGCCCAGCCCAGCACCATGAATGTGCCTGAGCCCATCACACAGGCAGAGCTGAACGCCACCACTAATAGTGCCTGGATCAGCTTTATTCATTTCTGCTACAATCAGATCCTAAACCCTTCCGGACAGTGATTCCTGAGCTGGAGCAACCCAGCTGCCCTCCCTGGAGCCAGTGATACCATCAGCATTAGTAATGGGAGCCGTGATACAGCTACTCCTGCCTTGGCTCTTTCAGGAGCACAGCAGCAAAACGAGGCCTTTGTGATTATTCCCAGCACCCTTTTATCAGGAATTTGCAGGTCTCTAATTCCTCTAATCCCTTCTGGCTGAGGTATCTTGGCAATCAGGTTCTCCTAGTGCCACGGCACCTCTGGAGCAGCATGTTGGCCAGGCTGCCCACAAAACCCGGGCCTGGCTGGGGGTCCTGGGGACCCTCTCATATTGGGATGAAGCTTTGGGGCTGGGGGTGATGATTTTGGTGCTTCTGTGCTGCTGCTGCTCAGGTGGGTGGGTGCTTGGTGCCCTGCAAACACCCAGTGCTGTGTCTGGGTGAGAGGAGATGCTCTGGGAGCCCCTGCCCTGCCTCCCCTCCTGTCCTGCTGCTTCTCCAGAGCCTGGTGCCTCCACCCCAGCCCTGGGCGAGGCTGTGCCTGCTGGCAGCTCCCACACACAGCCCAGGCTCGGCACCAGCACTTCCTCCTTGGCTAAGTATAAACTGTGGGGGCTGAGGCTGGTTGGAGCCATCCTCCCCAGAGCCCAGCTCCCTGCACGGTGTTTGCACACACCCAGTATGCAGGCACAGCCCAGAATAGACCTGGAGAAGAGCTGTCCTTCTGTGTTAAGGTCACTTTGTGCTCCAAACTGTCCCAGTCCTGCCTGGCCCACCCTGCAGGAGCAGTTGCTGTGCCCACGCCGCCCTGCAGAGCACAGAGCACCTGGTGCCACACTTGGGAGTAGCGAGTGCTGCAGGGCCACCACGGAGGTTTCCATGGATTTGGAGAGGGTTTTCCAGTGCCAAACCACTCGTGGAGAGCTCCTGATCGAGATGCAAGATAAATCCCTTGTGCATCTCAGTAGCCTTTATTTCCTCCAGACCTGCTACAGCAGATTAGATCAAGGTCAAATGTGACCATTTCTCTTCCAGCAGCTCTGGATTGATCACCTGTGCAGAGCAGGAGGGGTTTCAGCAGCTGTGGAGGGTCCTGTGTGATCACTATCCCACCCATCATCACTATCCATCCATATCATAGGATGGATATGGATATGGATATGATCACTATCCCATCATATCATCCTACCCATGATCACCTCGTGGGCCTTGGAGGTGGCAGAACAGCTGTTGGAATTTAGATCAGTGTGGAAAGGATCTTATGAAAGCCCACCCTGGCCCTGCAAATATGGAAACTCACTGCAATAATTCCTTAAGGATGAGTATAGTCAGTTCTGCTTCCCAAATGGGCTCCAGGAATGAGTGGGGCTGTGGGGCAGCACCGAGATCCACGGGGAAGGATCAGGGTCTGGCAGCCCAGGGAAGTGCTGCAGCACAGCTTGGCTTTGGGGTGGTGATCAATCAGGAGCCGAGATCGACAATCAATTCTCTTTCTGGTAATGCAGAATAAGCCCTTATTGACCCCGGATGCCAGGGCCCTGTGCCTCCCCCTCCCCTGCTCCAGCCTGGCTGAGTTCCACCCTCTCCACTTCCCTGGAATGCACATTTGCCCTTTACGAACTGCAGCATGTTTAGTGTCTCATTAAGGACTCGCTTTACAGGGTGTTTTATTTCATGCTTTGTTAAGGACAGAATCTAGTAAATGCATCCTGGCAAAGGATCTAATAAGGAATTAGTCAGCTTTCCAAAAGCATAAAAACATGGTTTATAGGCACAATCCGTTAAATATTAGGGTTCATGTGACAAATAACCCAGAGATCCCGGGTTGGTGTTTTTGGGAATGTGTCAGCTTTAAGGACTCAGGATCCTTGACTGTTCTTCTGTGAGCTGGCGTCCAACCATGTCCTACCATGTCCCACCATGTCCCACCATGTCCCAGCGTGTCCTACTGGCCAGTAGGTAGCCCCTTCTCCTCCCAGCGCTGTGCTTCCTCCCCTCTGTCTGAGAGCCCCATCTTCTCCTATCATGGACAAAACCTCTTGCTCCACAGCCCTAAAACTGTCACCTGTCACCGACTGCTCCTCCTGGGCTTGGGATGGGAGAGGAAGAGAAGAGCCCACGAGAGTCCCGCAAAACTTCTCAGGGAAGGAGAGCTGCCACCGGCGCAGCCTTGGGGACATTTCCTCTCATCAGCCCATGGCAGGGTGCCCATGGTGGCCGAGATCAGCCCAGGGTGGGATGGAGAGGGAAGCAGAGACACCAAGAAACAAGCAGAGGGTGTGGAAGCTCCTGGTCTGTCCTCCCCAAAAATGTGGGGATACTGAGGCAGCCAACCTTTCTGGGGGGAGGTTATTCAGAGCTGACTCAAGCTGATGGTTGCAGATGATGTGTGTGAAATGTCTCCTAATTCGCTCAGGGAATCATTGCCATGGATTTGCTGAACCACTTGCTAATTAAGGAATAAATGTTTTAACTTGTGGCAAACAGCAGGGGCGGCCAGGAAGCCCTCGGGGGCCGGGACAGGTTTGCTGGTGGCTGCAGCAGGGTGGTGGCAGCAGGGTGAGGTGGCTTGGGGCAGGCACAGCTCTGTCCCCAACTATCCCAGGGGCAAAGGACCAGCCCAGCCATCAGCAGGGTGTCCAAGGACTCTCTGGAACCGAGGAGCAGTGTAGGGACTGCCAGAGTTTTGGCAGCTCCATCCTTCAGGCTAATTCACCAGCTTTTGCCTTTCCCTGTTGCATTCCTAATCTTTGGTTCTTGCCAGAAACTACTTCGATTTTCCAGAAGATGGAGCAAAGTCAGTTTTCAGCGCTGCTCAGCCCCTCTGCACGGGCTGCTTGTGCCCTCCCTCGGGCCCCCGGGGCAGTGCCACCCAGCACTGTCCCTGTGTTTCAGGATTCACATAAAAAAGCTCCATTTTTTACCCCCTTTTCATTCCAGTCTTACCTTAATTAGCAGAAATTGAAGCAGAAAACATCAAGTTAAATGTAACCCCAAGAGTTGTGCTTTTGTTTAAAGCACCTCTCCTATGGAGGCGAGCCAAGGTTTGTTGCTTGGGAAGGAAACCCTGGCTGCTGCTCCAGTCCCCATCCCATGGAGAGATGGTGCTGTGGTGGCCACACGTCCTGGCTGCCACCACGGGCACGTCAGAGCATCTCGAGCTGCTTTAGGGATCAGTGGGTGCCTCCATGGGCAGCCACAAAGAGGAGCACAAGCCTGGGCCAGCAGTGGGGCTGGGGGATTGCAGACCCCCTGTGCCCACAGAGGGACAGGGACCCTTCGTTCCAGGGGCTCCAAACCCTCCCAGGTGACATGAGGGGGCTTGAATTACCGTCTTTAGGTACCGTGCATTAAGTGCTTTCCCTGGCAACTGCTGTTTCCATGGAAAGCATTGACTCTCGGGCTCTCTTTGCTACATTTCAGAGCTCACGGCAAATTCCAGCCCATGGATCACAGGCTGGTCACCCCACGGTGGTGCATAAATCTGTATTTATGCAATTACTCCAGCAGAGTGGTGGTGGGTGGCTTTGGTCACTCGTTTTTTCCTACCCATCCCTGTTCCCAACAAATGTTGGGTGGGGTTTGATGGTGCCTGAGGGGGCTCTGCCAAGGCGGGTGTGCTGTGCTGTGGGGGCCGGTTGTTCCTTCTTTGGGAAGTGGTGGGTGTTCCTGCAGCCACAGCTTCCCAGGGGGCTGATTTCACACCAGCAGCACAGCTCTAATTTCGTTCCCAGCTTTGCCCAATCCCACTTTTCCATTTTTTGCAGACAGCGGATCGGGGGCAGTGCTGGTGCCGGCCAGCCCAGACCCTCCGGCTGCGGATGAGAAGATGGGCGGTGGAGCCGCGGGGCTGGGCCACGGCACACAGCCCAAACCTCAGGGTTTGGGTTTGACTGCTGGAGCTGAGCGTTTTGGGCATGCCCTGGGTTCAGACCCTGGAGCTGGGGAGCTCAGGCAGGGCACTGCCCTCAACCTCCTGCCAGCCCCAGAGGACGGTGCCACGCCAGCAGAGATGACCACACCGCTCCTGCCTACGGCCACTGCTGCCCCCAGACCTGACGCCAAACAAACCTCCCCTGTTAAGAAAAAGCCACCGACTCTAAAGCAAGTAAACATGGGAAGGAAGCACCCAAGGCTGAAGCCCACCCTGGCAGGGCCCCCTGGGACTGCCTCCCCAGCCAGCCCACGGAGCTCCAGGCTCCCCACAGCCGCCCCAGGGCTGCGGGTGCCAGCAGAGGACACAGAGAGGAGCCCCCCCGAGCTGCCCTGGGGGGACCAGGCCACCACCAGCCGCCCCACGCTGCAGATCTCCCCTTCCACGCTGCCCCCAGCCCTGTCCCAGCCCTTCCCTGGCAGCACGGGGGATGCTGGAGAGGCTCCGACCGCGGCTCCTGCTGGCGCTGCCGTTATCCCAACAAAGAGCACGGAGAGGAAGGTGCACGGCTCTGCGTCAGAGGAGAGCCAGGAAACCACCACGTCCACCATCATCACCACCACTGTCACAACCACAGAGCCCACCCCGGGTGAGCTGAGCTGAGCACAGGCACAGGGCTGTGGCATTGGTGGGGAGTATGCCTGGGTTTAGGCAGCCCTCCCCCAAAATCATGACACCACCTGGGTTTTGGGCTGCCTAAAATCTTCTCTTCAGGCACTTTATGATTGGAGGGGTGGAACACTTGTCGAATGAGGAAAGGCTGGGAGAGCTGGGAGAAGGCTTCAGGAAGAGCTTAGAGCTTCTTCCAGTGCCTAAAGGGGCTCCAAGAGAGCTGGAGAGGGAATTTAGACAAGGGCTTGGAGTGCCAGGAGGGGGAATGGCTTCCCACTGCCAGAGGGCAGGGTTAGATGGGATACTGGGAAGGAATTCTCCCCTGTAAGGGTGGTGAGGTTGCCCAGAGAAGCTGTGGCTGCCCCTGGATCCCCGGAAGTGTCCAAGCACAGGCTGGATGGGGTTTGGAACAACCTGTGGAAGATGTCCCTGCCATGGCAGGGGTTGGACTTTAATGTCCCTTCCAACCCAAACCACTCTGGAATTCTGTAACTCCGTGGGATCACTGATGGGGCAGGGACTGGCGTGCTGGGTTTTGGGGTGTGGGAGGGAAGTGTCCTCGGTGTGACCCCACTGTGTGTCCCCTCAGTGCTCTGCAGCATGAGCTTCCACGACCCCGAGGGCTACATCGACTCCACGGATTATCCCCCGCTGCCCCTGCACGGGTACCTGCAGTGCACCTACAACGTCACCGTCTACACCGGCTACGGCGTCGAGCTCCAGGTGAGCCGTGCCTGGGGGCATCCCCACAGGCAGACACCCTGGTCACTGCAGCAAATGTTGCCAAGCCTCAGGCACCTCTGCCCTGGGTGCCTTCACTTGATAAAATACCCCTTTCCAGGGAAAAAATAGATTTTTTTTTTTTCGGAGGCTTTGTAATAAATGAACTCTATGAGGGAGCTGGAACATCCTGAATGTCAGCGATGATCAAACTCTTTAAATGTCACGCAATTAATTTAAGCAAGAGGCGCTGGCAGCAGGTTGTTAAAAAGGCACTTGATGGGAAAGGGCCACCAGCCCCCTGCCTTCTGCACCCCCCATTTTGTGGGAGGGGTTTTGGTGACTCTGAGGGTGCAGGAAACCCAGGAGGGCAGCCCAGATTCCTCCTCTGGCTGGCCCAGAAAATGCCCACCCATCTGAGTAGGGGGTCTCACCGAAGCTGATGTGCACCACTGCACCATCACCTCCCCCCAAAATAAGCATCCCTTAGCTTGGTGATGAGCCTCAAGCAGGGCAGGGTCCTCTGCACATTCCAGATGCTCTCCAGGTCAAACCAGCCCAGGGTCTCCATCCTTCCTGAAATCCTTTCTTTTTGTGTTTTCTCCATGTCACCATTTGCATCCAATTAAAATCCCTTCACTTTGAATTTGTGTAGTTAAAAGTGCACACTAAAAGGAGCTGGGCTGTCCCCCTGGTGGGCACAGGCAGAGCCTGGCCCCCAGGACACGAGGCCACCGTGGCTGCCAGCCCTGGTGGGGAGGTTGCCCTGGGAGCAGCAGTGGTGCAGGTTGAGCACTGGAGAGTGTGAGCAGCTCAGCCACTTTTCCATGGCAGTGGAAAAGTAACTGGACACAGCAACTGTCTCCTCAGATCCACAGGGTGCTAAAGACAGGCTGCTCTGCTGTAAATTTGCCTCTGTCCATAATCCATCAGGTGACACCACTCCTGACCTCACTCCGTTGTGAGCTGAGGTTTTAATGGAGCATAAAATTGGCCCCTCCCCCCCCCCCCCCCAAGCTTTGCATTTTGCTTTGCTGATGCTTCGGAGCGTTTCAGACAAATTAAATCACAACAGCAGGTCGGTGCTGGTGGAGCATGGCCTCATCTGCAGCCAGCAGTGCCCTGTGCTGCAGCACCTCGGGCTCAGGGCTTGGAGGTGAATTCCAAAGGGAAGGGGCTGGATAACCTGAGGTGTGGGGTCCCATCTGAGGGGTTTGGATTTGATTCCCAGCTCCTGCAGCGGGGAGGTGCTGCCTCTTACCCTGGGAATCTCATTAAAGGCATCTGCAGGAGCAAGAGAAGCCCCTGGGACAGGACCCCTGCATGGACAGTCACCTCTCTGTGCAGGGACAGCCTGGTGGTGGCAGGAATGCCTGTGGTATTCCAGCCCTGCCTAAAACTGCTCCTTCAAGCACTGGGAGCCATGCAGGAGAACACAGGGAGCTCCACATCGTTTGGAGCCAGACCTTCACTCACTGCAGGGAAATCTGCCTTTGTTGAGGAGTGGACACAAAACCTGGATGTTAGGCATGGTCCTGGGAAAGGCTGGGAGCTGCCCATGGCTGTGTGAGGGCTTGGGGTCCCTGCTCAACTCACTGCCCCCTCCCTTCACCCCTCACAGCATTCCAGGCGGAGCTGTGTCCCTGGCTGTGCCACGGCAGCCCTGGCAGCTGGGAGCAGCCAGCTCTCCGAGTGCTTCGTGAAATTATATTTATTTTTAAAATTCTTGAATCTTCTTGGCACGAAAAAGAATTTCCCTAAAGAGGTTTTTCCAGTGGGTGAGCGAGGCTGGCAGCCTGACTCGAGGATCCCTCCTGCCTTCCCTCCCAAGGCTCTGGAGGAGCTGCTGTCGGTGCAGGCTGTGATTGAAGTCAGAGCCCCTGGCAGGAGCTCACACATATGGTCCCTCTCTCAGGTCTGACGGTCCCTGGCACGGGGCCACGACAGCGTCTGTGCTTGCTGGTTACTCCAGGCTCCTCTGGGAATGCCAGCCTGGTGCTGGCACAGGGAATGGCATTGCGGTGACACCCTGCTCCCCTGGCTTTACCAAGGGGATGCTGATGGTGGAACTGAGTGTGTGTGTGTGTGTGTCCTGTGACACCCAGCACTGATCCCCAGCTTCCTCCCTTCCGCAGAGCTGTGCCTGCTCCAGCTGCTCCCCCGAATCCCCTTCCCAATTTCCCGGAGTGATTTGGCTCTGTGTCATGTGCATGGTGCCACCAGCACTGGAGGGAGCCAGCTGGGGAACAGGTTTGGCTTCAAGCAAGTGCAGAACAAAATCTGTTAGAAACACCTTGGAAAAATCTTTGCAGGGATCCAGACCCAGCTGGGGAAGCAAAGCTCTGTTCCAGTGGGAGCTGAGGGAAATTTTTAGTGTCATATGGAGACCTGATATGGATCTCTGGACTGCAAATAATTCACCCAAATAACACTTAATTCATCCGATTTATTGATAATCAGATCTGAGCCATCACACCAGCCACAGTGTGTGCTGGCCATGCTGGGGAGGGACAATATCAGAAAAAAAAGAAATGATCCAGGGCAGGCTGGGGGTCAGAGTTGCACATGACCCACGCTCCAGACAATGCTTTTCCCTGCCAGGACCCAGCTGGAAAAATAGGGCAAAATCAGCTCCTCTTGGATTGAAACACGGGCTGGGGTGAACCCAGGCATACTCTGAACCAGCCTGGGGATATTAATCCTGTGTTGCAGCAAGGACTGGTCTTTTCAAGGGATTTTCCTTCAGGAGCAGGCTCAGGATGCTGAGGGCTGAGGGTGGCTCCATGCAGTGCCCTTGGAGCAGGGCACATCCCAGCCCTGTGTGCCAGGGGGAGGTGGGCACAGCGGTGACAACAGCCACAAATTCCCTGCAGTCACAACATCGTCGGGAGTGCTCCCAATCACGGCTGGGCTGCTGCTAAATATAGAGCCCTGGGCCTCACACACTCAGGGAAACAAACGGTCTGATGAGCATCTTTCTGCTGAAATACGAGCCCATTTATTAAGCTAAATGGACGTGAAATGTAAATGCGAGGTTACTGCTCAGCTATTTCCAAATAATAATTAAAGCCTTTCAGAACTACTCATTAGATGCACTTGCTGTGTGGCTCCCAAAGTGCTCCCCGGTGGGGTGAGGGATTCCGGGGTGGGTGGTGAGCACCAAACCCTGGGGATCGCACTGGTTTTGTTGCAGCACTGTGCTGGTCTGTGTGGCAGGGATGGGATGTGACCCCACTGTGCCCCCACAGCTCACAGGTCTCTGCTCCCTGCAGGTGAAGAGTGTGAACCTGTCGGATGGGGAGGTGCTGTCCATCCGTGGCGTGGACGGCGATGCCCTGGTGGTTTTGGCCAACCAGACCCTCCTGGTGGAAGGGCAGGTGATCCGCAGCCCCACCAACACCATCTCCGTCTACTTCCGCACCTTCCAGGACGATGTGGTGGGGACCTTCCAGCTCCACTACCAGGGTGGGTGTCCCTGACAATGGTAGGGGGCTTTGGGGTCGGTTTGGGAACAGTGGGCTGTGCCCCCACAGACCAGCCATGCTCCTGTTTCCTGTTTCCTTCCTTCCTGGAATCCTTCCTTCCTGGAATCCTTCCTTCTGTCCTTCCTGGAATCCTTCCTCCCTGGAATCCTTCCTTCCTGAAATCCTTCCTGGAATCCTTCTTTCCTTCCTGGAATCTTTCCTTCCTTCCTGGAATCCTTCCTTCCTGGAATCCTTCCTGGGATCAGCTGGGCTGGGTCGAGCTGCTGTGCCCAGGGTAGAGGGTTCAGTGTGCCCTGACGTCCCTGGCCCCGGTGCTGGCTGTGCCTCTCGCACCCGCCTTGTCCTGTTTCTGTCCCTGTGCAGCAGCTCCTCCTGCACACACTCACACTGCCAGCCTATTTTTTACCTCGAAGAGCTTTAAAAAATAAATGAGTTCCAGCAAATTATTTTTAAAATAGAAACTGGGTCTGGGCGAGAGCAGTAACAGGTGGGGAAGCAGCGGCAGTGGGGGGTTGGTGGTGCTCTGCTGCTGGTCTGTGTGACACGTGGGCACATCCAGCACATCCCCATGGGGTGGCTGGGAGCAGCTGAGCCCTGAGCTCCCTCCCAATGTGTGCCTGTTCCAGTGTTCATGCTGAGCTGTAACTTCCCACGGAGACCTGACTTCGGAGATGTGACGGTGATGGATCTGCACTCGGGTGGCATTGCTCACTTCCACTGTCACCTGGGCTACGAGCTGCAGGGCCCCCACATGCTGACCTGCATCAACGCATCCCGGCCACACTGGAGCAGCCCCGAGCCCATCTGCTCAGGTACCTGCACATGCCAGCCCCAGGGGTGGAAAACTGGGCTCCACTGCAGAAAACATGAGTCTCTATCTTTGCCCCACGAGATGAATGTGGTCCTGAGAGGTGGTGAGAGCAATGCCCAGCCCTGCACAGAGCATGGTGCCACAGGTGGTCAGGTAGTGGCAGCAGAATCTGTCCCTTCATTAGGCAGCAAAGGGAAAGGAAATGAAGATTTTATGTGTGTGTGCGAGTATAAATATGTACAGACAGAGCAAAGCAGAGCCAGGCAAGAGGTTTCAGAGGAATTCACCCCTGGGCTGGGAGGGCAGAAGTGCCGCTGTCCCCGTGCCCATCCCAGCGTGGCTCTGCTCTGTGTTGCAGCTCCCTGTGGAGGGACAGTCCACAATGCCACCATCGGGCGTGTGCTGTCCCCCAGCTACAGCGCGAACCAGTCTGGCAGCATGTACTGCGTGTGGGCCATCGGGGCCCCCCCAGGCCAGAAGCTGCACCTGCACTTCGAGAAGCTCCTGCTGACTGAGAAGGACAGGTGAGGCTCCAGGAGCTGTTTCCCCACAGCCCTGGGACTGCAAAGCTTCCAGGGGGTTCCAGGGGACTTCTGCATGGAGTGAGGAGCAGGAGCTTTTGGTGGGGACTAAATATAGAAAAATGGAATTATTTGGGTTGGGAAAGGTCTCTGAGATTATTGAGTTCAACTGTCTCCCAGCACTGCTAAGGCCACCACTAAACCATATCTCCACATTTACATGGCTGTTAAACCCCTCCAGGGATGGGAACCCCACCACTGCCCCCAGCAGCCTGTTTCAATGCTTGACAGCCCTTTCAGGAAAGAAGTTTTCCCATGATATCCAGTCTAAACCTTCCCTGGCACAAGCCGTTTCTTGTCATGTCCTGTCCCTGTTCCCTGGGAGCAGAGCCTGTCCGCCCTGGTTGTCCCCTCCTGTCAGGAGTTGTGCAGAGCCCCCCGTGAGCCTCCTTTTCTCCAGGCTGAGCCCCTTGCCCAGCTCCCTCAGCTGCTCCTGATGTTCCAGCCCCTTCCCCAGCTCTGGACACGCTCCATCCCCTCCATGTCTGTCTTGGAGAGAAGGACCCAAAATATCCCAAAATCTGGCAGCTTCCAGCTGCTCCACCTCACCACCCTCGTATCCAGGCGGGACTCAGGGTCGCTGTCCCGTGTGACATTCCCTGTTGTCCCACAGGATGGTGGTGTACAGCGGCGACACCAACCGCTCGGCCGTGCTCTACGACTCGCTGCGCGCCGACAGCGTCCCCTTCGAGGGCGTCATCAGCGACGGCTCCTCCATCAGGATCGACTTCCTTGCCCAGGAGCCCGCGGCCACCACGGCCTTCAACATCCGCTTCGAAGGTGCTGTGTTCCCGTGCTGGGACCTGAGGGCAGTGCTGGCTCAGCCAGGACGCCCAGCTACGGACACGTGGCTGTCCCCAGCACCAGTGCCCCTCTGTAGCTCCCGCTGTCATTTAAGTAGATCCCACTGCAGGATCAGTCACATGCAGCAATCCCAGCTTGGCATCCCCAGCTTGGGAAACACAGTGCCCTGAGCACATCCCTGCTGCTGATCCACCATGGGAGTGGGGTTTGGTTAGGCCTGCATGGCTCAGAACAGATAAATTGTTGTTAATCCTAATTGTCTGTAAAACACTCTGTGGAAGAGGCCACCCATGCAGGTGGGGATGCAGGGGTGGGGTTCTCATGGGGACAGCAGCAGGGTTTAGGGGTCACCCAGGGAATCTCGACAAGAAGGGAGAAGCTCCGTGTCCCTACAGCTCACAGGGATCTCTTCCAGCCTTTGAGCGGGGCCACTGCTACGAGCCCTACATCCAGAACGGGAACTTCACCACCTCTGACCCCACCTACAACCTGGGCACCACGGTGGAGTTCACCTGTGACCCCGGGCACTCCCTGGAGCAGGGCCCCGCCGTCATCGAGTGCATCAACATGAGGGATCCCTACTGGAACGACACGGAGCCGCTGTGCCGAGGTCAGTCCTGCCCCTGGGCAGTGCTGCCTGTGGGGTGAGCAGCCCTGGACCCCCTGAGCCCTGCCTACCCCTTGCCCCCACAGCCACGTGTGGAGGGGAGCTGACTGCCGTGGCCGGGGTGATCCTGTCCCCCAACTGGCCGGAGCCCTACACAGAGGGGGAGGATTGCATCTGGAGGATCCATGTGGGCGAGGAGAAGCGGCTCTTCCTGGACATCCAGCTGTGAGTAGCCCAGGAGCTCAGTGTCTGTCTCTGCTCATTTGATGCAGTATCCTACTCCCCTCGCCTCCACCATGGAATCACAGAATTCCAGAACAGTTTGGGTGGGAGGGACCTTAAAGCTGATCTGCCATGGGCAGGGACACCTTCTACTATCCCAGGTTCCTTCCAACCTGGCCTTGGACACTTCCAGTGATGGGGCAGCCACAGCTTAGCTGTGCTAGGGCCTCAGCACCCTCACAGGGAAGAGTCTTGCCGTGTCCTGTTCTCCCCCTCACAGCTTCCATAATCCCCTTTGATGCGCTTGGCACCCTGGGCAGGACTGAGTGGTGCTCACTGAGTTCAAAGCACCATTACACAATCCACAGCAGCAGTTGATTGCTGCTCCAATGGCTTTGGAATTCTCCACAGGAAGTGATGCTACAGCAGCACCTACTGGGGTGACACCCAGCACGTCAGGAGCTGGGTCAGGCGGGGTTAGGACAGCCTGGAGCCATCCATGAGATGGAAACAGCTCAGTCTTTGGGCTGAATGTGAAATACAGGCACTAAGGGAGTGGAGCCACCCAGCAGGCCCAGGCTGAACATGCTGGGGTCAGAGGGGAATGGGATCCAATGCCAGGCTGAGAGCTCTTGGCATGGCAATGCTGCTGCTGCAGCGGGAGCCTCTTTTGATGCTATTTTGGGTTTTCAAGAGGAGGACATGTTTCAAGTAGAGGCTTAGAGTCATAAAGATTTTAAAGCTCCCCATAAAATCCCAAGTCGGAGCTCTGAGCACACCTCTCCCAGCTCTGTGGGTGCTTGGACTGAGCAGAACTGGAGGCCAAATGATTTGAAGTCATCAGGCATAAATGTCACTGAGAAAATCGTGTTTGACAGAAAGCAGAGATTTACTACAAATGTCAGCTTGCCATGGGGATTAACTGGGCTCCCTCCAAGAACATTCCTAATAAAACATTTGGGGATCAGCTCAGGCATCTCCTGTGTGGCTGGGAGCATCCTGGTGCTCTCCTCTCCCAGGGAAGGGGAGGAGGGCTGTCCCTGCCCCAGTCCCTCCTGTGCCACCAGCAGCAGGGCATTGGTGCCGGCAGTGCTCCCAGCCCTGGGGAGCCTTGCTGGGGCGTGCACACGAGTGGACAGCGAGTGGGGAAGGAGTGTCACTGGTCACTCTTGTGGTCCATGTGATGGCTCACCCACGCTGCCAGCCTTGGGCAGCCAGAGAACCCTCCCGACACCAGAGCTGTGTCCCCTGGAGCGTGCATCCATCCCCTGCCCTTAGCCTTGGAGCGGGGGCAGAGTAGCGGGGCTCCCCATCCCCTTCGGCTCCAGAGCAGCCGCGTTCCCGGGGTGGACGGAAGCTGCAGCCATCCCTGCCCGGTGTCCCCGGCTGTCCCTGCCATCCGCGGACCGCCACTGCGCTCTGGTGGCCGCGGGGACAAGCGCGGCTCCTCCAGGACCGGCACTTCCAAGAGCGGGATCCTGGGAGCCGCCGGCACCGCCCGAACCCCCCGGAGGGAAGTGACCCGGGGGAGGTGACCCGGAGGGAGGTGACCGGGGGGGAGGCGACCTGGCTGCCCCTTGAGCCCCGCACTACTGTGTCCTCTCTGGGCTCCCGGCACACGCTGCTCTCTAACCAAACTCTCCTCTCAGCCTGAACATCACCAACAGCGACATCCTCACCATCTACGACGGCGACGAGCTCTCTGCCCGCATCCTGGGGCAGTACGTCGGCAGCAGTGGCCCCCAGAAGCTCTACTCCTCCAGCCCAGACCTCACCATCCAGTTCCACTCGGACCCTGCTGGGCTTATCTTTGGGAAGGGGCAAGGATTCATCATGAACTACATAGGTACGGGGAGCAGGGTGCTGGTGTGAGGACGTGACACACAGCCAGCCCACACTGTCCAGGTGCATGGAGAGTCACTGTGGCACCAGCACCCCGTTGACATCCCACCCTGACCCTCCTGCAGAACCCCCAGCACAGCTGCAGGTCTCTGGATCAGTCACTTCTGGGGTGTCCCTGTATGTCTCCCCTCCTTCAGGCTGCCAACAAGGTGTGTTTGGTCCCTGTTAGCCGTGGTCTGGCCCAGAGGGAAAGAAACTGCTGCAAACAGGGATGCAGGATCCTCACATACACCCTGTCAGACATGAGCTGATGGCAGAGGTGGTCACTGAAGCCATTCTCTGGGTGGGCTCCTGAGATGGATGTTCCCATCTCTTTGTTCCAGAGTGAATCAGACTGCACCTGGAGATATCTGTTCCATTGTCCTTCGGGGCAGCTGTGCCTGCCAGGGCTGTGGGTGCCCACGGCAGGGACAAGGACTGGGAGGGGCATTCCACCCCCACGGCTGCCTGTGGTCTCTGACTGCCTCTCCCCCACCCTGCTTCCCCTGCCAGACTCTTTCCAGGCATGTTTTCCTTGCACTGCTGACAGCCCTGGCTGTGACAAACAGAGTGAGCTGCAGTGCAGAGCACCTGCGAGGCTGCAGCACATGGAGCTGGGGAGAGCAGGGCACAACCCCTCCTCTGAGCAAACCAGCCTGGGGGAGGCAGGGAACAAATCCTCCCGTGAGCAAACCAGCTCTGCTGTGACCGTGATGCTGGCACCTCTCCTGCACCCGCAGCTGGAGCTGAGCCTGCTGTTCCCAGATTATTCTGACCCCAGCACAGACACTGCCCCATTTGCACCAGCCCAGCCCTCTGCCTGCCTGTAGGGTCAGGGCTGGAGAGGCTTCAAAGGGCCCCTCTCTCCCTTTCTCCGTGCACAGGGGAGGCTGCCCGCAGACCAGCCATGCCATTTGTGGAGCATGGGGCTGGAGAGCTGTGGGGAAGGACAGGCCATTGGGAAGAGCTGTGTGTCCAGCTCTGGGGAGGGCTGTGCCGTGGGTCCTGCTCGTGGGTGACAGCCAGAATCCCTCTTGGCTGCAGAGGTGTCCCGCAACGACTCCTGCTCTGACCTGCCTGAGATCCAGAATGGCTGGAAGACCACGTCACACACAGAGCTGGTGAGAGGGGCAAAGATCACCTACCAGTGTGACCCGGGCTATGACATCGTGGGCAGCGACACCCTCACCTGCCAGTGGGACCTCAGCTGGAGCAGCGACCCCCCCTTCTGTGAAAAGAGTAAGTGCCCCACCGGAAAGTGCTGCTGTCCCCATCCCACACCTGTAATAGCGCTGGTCCTGCTCCAAGGGGCTCCCAGCTCCGAGGGGCTCCCAGTTCCATAGGGCTCCCAGCTCCATGGGGCTCCCAGCTCAGCCATCCTCTCTCCCCAGTTATGTACTGCACGGACCCGGGGGAGGTGGAGCACTCCACCCGCCTCATCTCAGACCCAGTGTTGCTGGTGGGCACCACCATCCAGTACACCTGCAACCCTGGCTTTGTGCTGGAGGGCAGCTCCCTGCTCACCTGCTACAGCCGTGAGACCGGGACCCCCATCTGGACCTCGCGGCTCCCACACTGTGTCTGTAAGTCCAGGGGTCTCTCCTGCTCCCCTGCAGTCCAGATCCTCTCTGGGGGTTCTGGGTAGCACTTTCCTGCAGCCAGGACCCTGCCCAGCTGTGGGGGGTGGTGCAGATCCTTGAGCCACCTGGAAGCAGAGTGGGGTGAGAGCTTGAGTGTTTCCTCACTGCCCCTAGGCTCCTTCTCTCTCTCAGCAGCCCAAGCCCTGGGCTCATCCTGGATGTGTTTTATTCCCTTTCAGCTGAGGAGTCGCTGGCCTGTGATAACCCAGGACTGCCAGAAAACGGGTACCAAATTCTTTATAAGCGCCTCTACCTGCCAGGAGAGTCCCTGACCTTCATGTGCTACGAAGGCTTTGAACTCATGGGGGAGGTGACCATCAAATGCATCCTGGGCCAGCCATCCCACTGGAGTGGCCCTCTGCCCATCTGCAAAGGTAACAAGGAAAGCGATGGGGGGCAAGGGGACAGCCAACACCTCTGTCCCCAACCTGGGACAGCCTGGGGACCTTGGTCTGGCTGCAGCCCCAGCTGGGAGCTGAACTCAGCTGAGACCTGGAGCTCCTCTGGATGTGGGCTCTGCTCAGCCCAGCCTGCTCAGTCCTGGCCGTCTGCTTACAGACACCAAGAGCTTATTTAAAACTGGGAGTTTGCAGCGTGGATTGGGATCAAATGGGGTAGGAGATCCCAGGTTGGGGTTTCCCAGCAGGAAACAGCTGCCAGCACCCAGTCAAACCCATCTACAGACCAGTAACTCTCCATCTCTCTTCCAGTGAACCAAGACAGCTTTGAACACGCTCTTGAAGGTGAGTGACGTGGGTTTCCTGGGTGTGCAGGATCCTGGTGGAGCCTGGGAGGAGGGGGAGAGACAGAGAGGAGGTCACACCGTGCCTGCAAGTGCCAACATAATAGATCTTGTCCTTTCAGTAGCAGAAGCTGCTGCAGAGACGTCACTCGAGGGGGGAAATATGGCCTTGGCCATCTTCATCCCGGTGCTGATCATCTCCCTGCTGCTGGGAGGAGCGTACATCTATCTCACCAGGTGAGGCTGGCACAGAGCTGGGGGCACAGGGCTGGCTCAGCATTGCCCTCGCCAGCCACACACCCTGGCCATGGCTCTGGGAGGAGCTGGGATGGGGGGATGTGGTTCTGGAATCAGTCCATACAGCCTAGTGACTCTGCCTCTCCCTGCAGGTGTCGGTACTACTCCAGCCTCCGCCTGCCCCTCATGTACTCCCACCCCTACAGCCAGATCACGGTAGAAACGGAGTTTGACAACCCGATTTATGAGACAGGGGTGAGTCCTGCTGTACCTCTTCTCACTAGGGACGCTCCTGAGGGGCTTGGCTGGTTGGGCAGCCATGGGATGAGTCCAGCCAGGCTCTGTGGGAGCACTGAGCAATGGGGCACAAGTTCATCTGTGTGGGTTGGGAGGCACAAGGGGCTGAGGGGTCCTGGATGAGAGGGCATCACTCCCCTGGGAGCAAAACAACACCCAGGATCTCTCTTGCTGCCTGGGAATGGGGAGATGATCCTGACATGCAGCTGCTGCCCTCAACTGGCTTTTCCTTGCCTGCAGGAAACACGAGAATACGAGGTTTCGATATAAGGACAGCGGTAAGAGAGTCTCCAGCAGCGAACTTAATGTGCTCTCATAGAACTTCCTCAGTAACTAATCCAGAGACCACGTGGAGTTTGGTTGGACCCCCGGACCTGCTGTTGTCTTTCCTTTTGCCTCTCTATTGAAGATTTTACTGTTTTCTTCACTGTATTTATTCTATTTAAACTGCGATAGGTGTGCTGCCCAGCCCTGGGCACAGGCAGCAGCGGGAGCCGGGGCAGAGCTGGGTCCTGGTGAGGCCAGGGGGGCACGGGGGGCACTGCTGTGTCCCCCTCTATGGCAGAATGTCCCCCTCCACGGCGGAGCGTCCCTTGGCACTGCCCACACAGATGCAGGGGGATTTTTTGCGGTTCTGATGTTGTTAAAAATTAAAGATGTCTCCATTGCAAGAGCCTGCGGTTGATTGCTGGGAGCTGAGGTAGCTCAGGGTCCCCCACAGGGTCCCATCCCACAGCTCCCGGCTCCCAAAGTGGGACCCTCCCCCGGTGGGCTCGGGGGACACTGGCACAGGGACTGTCCTCGCTGCAGGGCTCAGGAGAGCAGGGACAGCCTGGCACACACGAGGTACGTGCTGCTTTCTTTTCCCACTTCACTTTGGACATGGAGAGGCAGTGAGCCAGGACTATGGGGTGATGCTCTGTGGAGAAGCACCAACCAGGACCACCCAGCTGCAGGCCCAGCACAGCTGGGAGCCCTGGAAGCCATCCCGGACCGAGCAGAGCTCCCAGCCGGTGCCTCTCTGCTCTCTGCCCGTTGTTCCTCTCCAGCAGCACTTCCCATGACCCTGCCAGCAGCACCCCGACCCGGCATGGCCAGAGGTCGCTCTTTGTCCCCCGGCAGCATCTCAGGGTAAGCAGGATGGGCTGGGCTCCCTGGCTCCTGCTGCAGGAGGGGCTCAGGGCGCGTTGTGCTGTGCTGCCCACCCCGCCCTTCCCAGGATCCACACCTGGGCAGGGGATGAAGGTGGAGGTGTTGGGAAGAAGAGGCAGGTGGGATGTGTGGAGGCTTCGGCACAGGAGCTCTGTAGGGACCAGAACAGGCAGAAATCAGCCCCTCAGACCCACCCTTGCCATCACTTGCACTTCTTCACTTCATCACCCCTGCTAGGGGGATACGGACCCCAAAGGGCCACCCTGTCCCTGTTGTCTCCAAACCAGCCCCTGGGGAGGGCAGCAAAGCCACCACCACGTCCTTGGCTGCTGGTGTCCTTCTTTTGTCCTTGTAGAACCATCGCAAGCACGGGAGGCTGGGTGAGCTCGGGGTGGTTGGTGCAGCTCTGTGGTGTACAGCTGGGATTTAGGGGTTTTCCTTTCAAAACAACGAATGTGTGTTTGTAATTTGTAACGGTTAAAAAAAAAAAAAAGAAAAAAAAAGAGAAAAAAAAGTGCCAAAAAATGTACGAAGCATTTCATTTCCCTTCATACATGTCTGTTTTTATAAGAACAATGTGAAAATTGCTGGGATTAAATATTTTTGAACATGATAAAGTAGTTCTGTGGGAAGCTCTAGCGTCCAGTATAACCTTGATAACAATTGTTCTGTATTTTTAAATGTCTGAAATCAGTTTGCAGAGACTGTGGCCACAGGCTGCAGCCATGCAGGGCAGGGTGAGGGCTGGGCACGCTGCATGACCTGCTGTGGGATGGTGGCCCAATGCCACTGTTTTGGCTCTGAGTGCCAGGTCCTGCCCTGGTGCAGCCCCACAGTGCCCCCTGCTCCAGTGGGATGGAGGCATCTGAGCCCTGCTGGGACATGAGGTGACCTGGCATGGCTCCAGGGACATCTCCCCTCTGTGGGTCACCCCACAGGAGCCACTGCTGGCTCCCCCTGTACCCTCTGAACCTGGCATTGCCCCTTTCCGTGCCAGCCCAGCCCAGTGATGCCTCACAGAGTGGGTGGGGGTCTTGGTGCTGCCCCGAGGCACTGGGACGCCACTGGAGAACCTTGACCCTGTCATGGAGGACATGCAGAAAGTTTTGGGAAGCCCTGGTAGCCCAACCCCACTGGGCAGGGGTTCTGTGGGGACCCATCCTGCCTGTGCCCTGCTCACCCAACAACCTGTGGCTGTCAGCTGGCAGCTCCTATGGGAGCTGGAGCAGGGCAGCTCCCCAAAGCTACAGGGAGAACACTGAGGGGACAGGAGGGGACTGCCTCACCTGCCCGTGGTGCGGCTCCATGCTGGCTGTGTCCCACATGGAGCAGGCAGGCACAACTTGGGGGGCGACCCGGGGCTGGGTGTGTGTTATAGTTTTGATTTGCCAATTTAAATATACTCCTAATATAAATACATAATAATATAATATAAAAGTCCCCCCCTGCTCCCCGGGAGCCTCTCCGGGCTGAGCAGCACCGGTGAGGGCAGAAACGAGCCACCACAAAGTTTTCCTCCAGCATCAGGTGTGGGCAGGGCAAGGTGCTGCGGGGGGACCCTGGGTCCCGTAGGGACGCCCTGAGCATGGCCCTGCCTGAGAGCCTGGTGGCAGCATGGTGACTGTCACCTCGCCAAGGAGCAGCGCCACCGGGACACCTCAGCTGGAACAGCGTTCCCTAATGCCAGCAGTCCCGAGTGTCCCTGGCAGAGGGGAGGGAGGGGATGCTCAGCCCACACCACACCCGGGGAAATGCCCGGCAGAGGAAACCTGGGGCTTCCCATCTGTCCCTGCCCTTCTGCACCCAAAACAATGCAACAGCGCTGCCCTCCCCAAACGTGCTTTTAACCAAGGTTACGCTGTGACATCGATAATGGCTTTGCTCAGCAGCTGCCAGCCTAATGCACAGGGGGCGAGGGAGCCAAGGCTCTGATGCACAGCATTCCTGGGGGAGGGAGATTGGGTTATTTTTGGACAGAGATTGCAAGAGAATTATAATGAAGGGGAAAAAAAAAAAAGCCCTTGATGCTGCTGTTCCTCCTCGGTGACGTAAAGCCGGAGCCAATCTCTGGCCTCAGGCGTTGTGCTGCGGATGGAGCTTTGTCTGGGCCCAGCAGCCTCGGCCACAACGGCCTCCCCCTGCCTGGGGCCGGGTGGGGGGCACAGCAGGGCTGTGCCACGGCAGTCACGTGGCTGAGGGACCCCCGAGGTCAACGATGGAGCAGCAGGGACCCCTTGATTCCTTGCAAGCTGCATTGGAGGCTGGTGAGGCAACCGCATCCCAGCCCATGCCAGGCACAGCGTGCCTGCCCAGCCCATGACAGGCACAGCATCCCTGCCCAGCCCATGACAGGCACAGCATCCCTGCCCAACCCATGTGAGGCACAGCATCCCTGCCCAGTCCATGACAGGCACAGCATCCCTGCCCAGTCCATGACAGACACAACATCCCTGCCCAGCCTAGGTCAGGCACAGCATCCCTGCCCAGCCCATGACAGGCACAGCATCCCTGCCCAGCCCATGACAGGCACAGCATCCCTGCCCAGTCCATGTCAGGCACAGCATCCCTGCCCAGCCCATGTGAGGCACAGCATCTCTGCCCAACCCAGGTCAAGCTCAGCATCCTTGCCCAACCCAGGTCATGGTTGGGCACAGCATCCTTGCCCAGCCTAGGTCAAGGCACAGCATCACTGCCCAGTCTGTGCCAGGCTCTGCATCCCTGCCCAACCTAGGACAGGCACAGCATCCCTGCCCAGCCCAGAAGGCTGGGAAAAGCCCTGGGATGCACTTGGCACAGCTCTGCCAGCGACACCCTGGCAGGAGCCCAGTCTGTGGGCAGCCTCCTGGCTCCAGTGGTTCCTTCTCCCTTTTCCCGAGATGTCCTTCTGGGGCAGACACTGCCAGTGTCCTCCCCTCAGCTGCTGCCAAAACTGTGCTTGTGTTCTGCCAGGGCTGGGATTTCCTGGAATGTTTAGGCTGGAGCTGGGACAGTGCTCCTGGAGGTGCCCTCCCTGCGCTGAGGAATCACAGAATAGTGGAATCATTGGTTTGTGTTGGAAAGGACCTTTAAAGTGCATCTTGTCCCAAGCCGTTGCCCTGAGCAGGAACACTTCCACTATCCCAGGTTGCTCCAAGCCCCATCCAACCTGGCCTTGGACACTTCCAGGGATGGAGCAGCCACAGCTCTTGGGTCAGCCTGTGCCAGGGAAGAATTTCTCTTCAATATGCCATCTAAACCTAATCTCAGTTTCGAGCCAGTCCTCTCTGTCCTGTAACTCTGCACTCTCATCCAAAGTCCCTCTCCAGCTCTCTTGGAGCCCTGCAGGAAAGCCAGGCTGACCTGCAGGGAAGAGATGAGTGGTAGTGCTGCGGACCAGGGGCTGGTCCAGAGGCAGCAGAGAGCTCAGAAGGCAGAGGCAGGGGAGAAAGCAGGGGAGAGCCCAGAGCCGCGGAGCCTGCGAGCGCCGACAGAAGGATGCGCTGTCTGCCAGGAGCAGGAGCTGTGCCTGAGGCTGGGGGGTCTGGGAGGAGCAGGGTGGAAAAAACTGTTCCTTTCACCCTGCAACACACAACAGGCCCCTGCAGCAGCACACCGGGCTGGGGAATGTGCTGGGGAAGAGGCAGGAGCAGGCAGGAGGCAAAAAATGTGCCAGGATGGAAAATAAGGTGCATTTTAGGACTGCCAGGGATGAAGCTGCTCAGAGGAAGCACACACACACCTGAGGGGCTGTGCAGGACAGCTCTGCTTTCACTTCCAGAGCCCAGCCTGAGCAGTGCCAGGGGAGGATGCGTGGGCACTGGATGGCAAAATCTGCAAAACAAAGCAGGGCTTTCCTTGTGCCAGGAGCAGTGACATGTGTCCCACATGGCTCCACGTGGCACTGCCAGGGCTCAGCCTGGACCCAGGATCTGCCTGGACCCGGGATCTTCCTGCAGGCAGCTCAGCTCAGCTCAGCCACTCACCCGGGACCTGGGCAATGGAGGAGGGAGGCACTGGATCCCCTGGGGCTCCTGGAACTGACAGCATTGGATTAGGGGAACAGAAAATGGGTTGTGGAGGAAAAAACCAAGAAGGAAGACTCACAACAGTTTCTCCACTGGCACTTAAGAGTTGTAAAGGGACTCTCCAACCTGGGAACAGTCTCCCCTCATCGCTGGTGCCGCAGCACACCCTCACATCCACGCTGAGGCATTCCCTGGCTGCCTGCATCTTGGGCATTGCCTCGCTGGGAGCTCCTGTCCCCTGCATGCCAGATGCATTTATTCTTGGAGACAAGCAACCCCTGCAGCCCGAGGGCTGCAGCACAACGGGCCGGAATCCCCGGAGCCAGTATTCCCTGAATCCCTATGTTCCTGCATCCCTGGAGCCAGAATTCTGCACATCCCAACTGCTGCATCCCTAATAGCCTGTGTCCCTGGAGCCAGTCCCCATTCCCTCGGTGGCTGCATCCCTGCGTGCTCCCACCCCTGGGACCAGCATCCTCAGACTGCTGCAGCCCCCAGTGCCTGAAATCCTTGAAGCCACTGTCCCTGCACGTCCTACTGCACCCCCGGTGCCCCGCAACTCCCCCGCATCCCGGGGGCCGTATCCCCGCACCCCGGGGTGCCCGCGGCCGGGACGGGCTCTCCCTCGGGGACCATCGCCGCCCCCNTCCCCCCCGAGCTGGGGCAGGGGCTCGGCGTGGGGCGGGCGGCACGGTGACAGCGCGGCGGCAGGTGCCACCGGAGCGCCGGGCGATGGGACACCGGCACGGCCGTGCCATTGCCACGCCGGGTGATGCGGCCACACCGGTGACACCCGCTGACGCCGCCACGCTGGGTGACACCGTCACACTGGGTGAGAGCAGCGCGAGGGTGACACTTACTCTGGTGGCACCGGCGGGGGTGCACGCTCAGGAGAGGGTGAAGGGAGCACCCACTGCTCCGGTTCCGGAGTGGCAGCGGGCATCCCGCCTCGCCCCAAGGCTCCTGCTCCTCGTGCTGCTCCCAAAGGCGACACCAGCCGTGCCGAGCCGAGGACATCCCCGCCACGCGTCCCCGCTACTGCCGGCCCACGGCCCGGGGACCCTGGCCGGGCTGAGCGGAACCCGCTGCCTCCAGGAGATGCCGGGGCCACCACGGAGCCACCGAGATGCAACTTTGTGCTGCATCGAAGCCTCTGCCTTCCTTATGTAACACGGCTGCTGCTGGCACGGTGCTCGCCTCCACGTCCTGCACAACTTCGGTGCAACGTGGAATTGATCTGCGCTCCTTGGAATGGCTCTGCCGTTACCATTAGCTGAGGAGCCTTTTCTGGGATCTCAGGCCAGGGGTGCTGGGTGTGACCCGTCTCGGTGCCGGGCTGTGGCGGGGAGGTGACAGCACCCACTGGGTGCCCCACGCAGCCCCAGCCATGTGTGCTGGGAGCAGTGCTGATGTTTGGGGCCCTGCCCCAGCGCTCACACAGCCCCTCTGGAGGTGGGTTTGGTCAGGTTTGTAGTGGGGCGTCCGTGCTGGTACAGGAGGCAGCTCCTGGGCTGGTCCCACGGAGATTGTGCCCAGAGGACCCCAGGGCTCTGCATCCCGAGGCGTCTGAGCTCTCTGGGGTCAGGCAGGCAGCATGTGGGCAGGGGGGCTTAAATTTCTTGCTGCTCTAATGGTTCCCTCCTGACCTGAGGTGTTGCCTGCATCCCTGGGGCAGCAGTGGGGCCGTGTTTGTGCTGTGCCGCCCTTGCAGGGTATGACCCTCACCTGCGGACCCCGAGGCTGTCGGACCCCCAGCTCTGTTCCCCCGTGCCTTTGTGTTGCCATCGGCTCTGACTGAGCATGGCTGCTTTGCCTGAGCAGTTCCCCTTGTAGGGCAGGAGCCACCCTGAATACACATCACCCAGGGCTCTGCTCCTTCCCTAACATGCCCCAGTCCTGCAGGTAGCACGGGGGTTGTGCCAGCCTCAGGGGACACCCCTGAGACTGACTGTGGTTGCACCCCAGCAGCTGAGGCCTGGGCGGGAGAAGCGGGAGTGTCTGGAGGAATGCCAGCCGTGGAGATGGAGGAAAGTTATCTTGAGATTCCCGGGAGGCTCTGACATGCCACGTGCACTGCAGATCCCGGAATGGGGCACACAGGCAGCGTGCTACAAGGAAGTAGGGTGGAGGGAGGTCGGGTGTATGGATGTTCCTCCCTGGGGTGTAACACTGCCTGAATCCCAGGTCTCCAGTCCTGCAGCACGTCCCTGCAGATCCCATCTGCAGCCCATCTCCATCACCATTGATAAGGGAATGCATGTTGAGAGGCTGCAGGACCTTGGCAGGAAGGGCTGGGGAGCGTTTGGATGGCTTCCCTGGCTCATAAACCCATCCTGCTACTTAGAGACAGTGCTGTTACCGATGAGCTGGTGAAATCAAACAAACCACCCTGACCTGCTCCTGTGGCCATGTGCTGGCCCTGTGGCCATGTGCTGGCTGAGCTCTGGGCTTTCTCACAGCTCAGTCTCTGGAGGGACAGTCACTTCAGAGCCATCAGATGGAGGGGATAAGCTGATGTGCTGCCAGATAGGGCACTGAAGTCTCTACTCTCAGTGTATATTCACTTAGCAGCCAGATTTCAGACATGATAAGGCAGCAACTTAGAAGAGAAGCTGGAGGACGTGCAGGAGGGGAGATAGTCACTGGGGCGGTGGGAGATGGGGTCTGGGTCTCTCCGCTGCCTTTTATTTGGGTATGTGTGGAAGATGCTGCTGAAAGCACTGAGGGATTTACTCAGCAGGGGCTCATGTTGGGCTCCTTATCTGCCGTCCCCTCCCTGAGAAGCCAGTGCCCCACACAACTCTGGCTCTATCCTGTGCCCTGACCCCAGCAGGGACCCCACGGGGCAGCCTTCTCCCTAACACCTCTGGGTTTCTCTCCCCAGAACCCCCTTCCAGCACCCAGGCCTTTCAGGATGATGCACCCAGGAACACCAGTGGGGACCCTCCATCTACGTTGCTGCTGACCCAGGGGTGCTGCTGGGCACCGCTGCCAATGCAGAGCTCCCGGGAGCGCGGGGCAGAGCCGCTCGCCCATGGCAGCCCCTTCCCGCCGCGCCCCGGCCCGGCTGCATGGTGTGGGTGCCCCTGAGCCCCACGAGCAGTGACCGCCGGGCCCCGCTGCGCGCTCCCAGCACCACCACCATGTCTTTGGAGTGGCTGATGGACTGGAGCTGGTCCCTGGACAGCCTCCGGGATTTCATCGCCACCGGCATCCAGTCTTTCCGCGACTGCGACGCCACGGCCCTGGTGGCCGTCGCCTGCCTGCTGGTCCTCTTTGTGTGGTACTGCTACCACGTGGGGCGGGAGCAGCCCCGTGCCTACGCCACGGTGAACGCACTGATGCAGAGCGCCGAGGCCAACGGCGTGCAGAACGGCTTCGTGTACTGCCAGTCGCCCGAGTGTGTGCGCTGCTCGCACCACGACGGCCTCAACCAGAAACTCTACCACAACCTGCAGGAGTACGCCAAGCGCTACTCCTGGTCCGGCATGGGCAGGATCCACAAGGGTATCCGTGAGCAGGGCCGCTACCTCAACAGCCGGCCCTCCATCCAGAAGCCAGAAGTCTTCTTCCTGCCTGACTTGCCCACCATGCCCTACTTCTCCCGGGACGCTCAAAAGCACGACGTGGAGTTGCTGGAGCGCAACTTCCAGACCATCCTGTGTGAGTTTGAGACCCTGTACAAGGCGTTCTCAAACTGCAGCCTCCCGCAAGGATGGAAAATGAACAGCACGCCCAGTGGGGAGTGGTTCACCTTCTACCTGGTGAACCAGGGCATGTGCGTGCCCAGGAACTGCCGGAGATGCCCACGGACGTACCGCTTGCTCGGGAGCCTCCGTACCTGCATTGGCAACAATGTCTTTGGGAATGCCTGCATCTCTGTGCTGAGCCCAGGTACCGTCATCGCTGAGCACTACGGGCCCACCAACATCCGCATCCGCTGCCACCTCGGTGAGTGTCCAGTGCCATGGTTCATGTGTCGGGAGGGTGCAGAGGGCTGTGGCTGTGCCCGGAGCACCAAAAAAGCCTCTGGCACCCCTTGCTCTTGGGGCTCAGACCTGCTCTGCTTTGGCCTGAGGGAGGTTTTGGTGGTGACAGCCTCCTGAGGAGAGGCCAATACTCAGTCCCTGGGTTTCTGACATCTCCAGGGTCTCCAGATCAGCAGCAGGAGTGTTTCAGCTCCTCCTCCTGCTGATCCAGGGCCGTGGAAGTCTTGCTGGTGTGCAATACAGGACTGATTTTACGTAGGGGTCTCTGAACATCCCCCTCTCTGCAGGTAGGTCTCTCTCCCATCCTGGGATGTGGGGCAGCCTGGAGCGCTGCTCCAGGACTGTGTTGTGCCACTGGCAGCTCCTCTCTCCTGGAATCTCAGGTGCTGTGCGTGGGACATGGGTGAATGGGAGCAGAGATGCTGCTTTGGGGTTTGCAAACCTGCAAGTGAGGGCAGGGAGGTCCTGGGGTGTCCCCTACGGTGGGTCAGGCACTGGGTTGGTGGCACAGTGCTCCCTGCTCGGCAGGCAGGGACGGGGAGAGCCCACATGGCACAGATGGCCGGGCTGGCACAGCACCGACCGTGCCGGGGGAGGCACCGCACGGGCCCGGCTGGCAAACACCAACCGCGCCTGTTCAGCCAACAGCTCGGGTAAACACACCCAGGCAGCGCTGGCCATTTGTTCGGAATGGCAATTTATTTCAGAGCTGAGCCCAGGAGCTGCTGGGCAGCTGGGACCTGCCCTGGCTGGTGCCAGGAGGAAGCCTGTCACTGACCCCTTTCTCTGGGGCATTGGGGTGTGTACTCCCCTCGTTTGGGGCTGAAGGGGAGGAGCCAGTGATGTCCCAGTGGGCTCAGGTGAGCACACCTGCATCACACGCACCCTGGATAGAGAAAGGACATGGGTCATTCACTTGTCCCTCCTCTGGGACTCTGCACTGGGCTGGGGGCACTGGCACCCCCACCTTGGTGCTAGGAACGCAGCTCTTGCTGTGCCCAGGGCATGGATGTGTTTAAGACACAACCTGGCCTTTCAGGCAGCTGGATCTGCAAAGCCAGCACAGCCATCAGTGGGGCGAGTCACTCCCCAGGATTTACTCGAGGCACAGGCAGCATCCATGGGCCAGGGCAGCATCCCGAGGGTGTGGGTGGGTTGGAAGGGCTGCAGGCTGCTCCCTCCCTGCATCTCCCAGCAGCTCAGCTTCCCTGTTCCAGCATCTCCAGCTGAGGCTGTTGTGCAGGGAAATGGCTTTGGGTTTTGCAGCCTTTGAAACAGCAGCTTTGTAGTCCCAGCTTTGCCAGGCAGCTGGGAGTCCCTGCTGCGCTGGCTGGGTTTGGCATCGCTCTTGGATCCGTCCTGCTCATTTGCTGCATCATTACCGTTCAAGAGCCACGTGAGCCCTGACCCCTTTCTCCACCACGGCCGCATCTCCAGGGCAGGATGGCTCTGCAGCAGCTCCAGTGTCCCCAGCACTGCGGGGGGGTGACAGTCCTGGTGCAGGAGGTGATGGGATCAACCCCTGTCAAACTCCCTTGGTTTGTGCTGGTACTTTAAGAAAACACCCATTTTATTTCTATGATTGTCCTTCATTTGGCCCTCATAGAGCTGCTTCCCTATGAGCGTTTTGTGACCCCCCTGGATTTCTGTCCTTGCAGGCCCATGGGTCACCCTTGGTTGGGGACAGAGAGATGGGGCAGGTCCATGGGGAGCTTGTGGCAGAGCTGCAATTGAGCCCATTTTCCAGCCCCAGCACAATTCCTGCTCCCCTAGCCTTGCCTGGGGCAAGGTCATCACTGCAGGGCTGGAGGAAAGAGCAGGCAGGATCTACCTTTGGTCCTGAAGTTGGAAAATATCCCAGGAGCTTGGTTCCTTTATGCACAACTCAGGGCCATGGGCTCTGGGGACTGGGAAGCTGCTCCAGATATGAAAGTAGTGCCTGCGGTGCTGAGCTTGCTGGGGACAGCGAAAGGACAGGAGGGAGCAGACAGGGAGGGAGTGGGCCGGGGCTGAGCTGCTCCAGGTTTGGGGTTCAGGTCACTCCCTGCAGGGGAGCAGCCCCTCAGCAGCAGTATGGGGCTCACTGTTTGCTCCCTGCTGCCCCACCACAGGGAACTCAGCATGGCCTGACCCTCCCTGTCCTCTCTCTTTGTGCCTGAAGGTCTGAAGACACCCAGCAACTGCGAACTGGTGGTGGGGGGTGAGCCCCAGTGCTGGGCTGAGGGCCGGTGCCTGCTTTTTGATGACTCCTTCCTGCACACAGCGTTCCACGAAGGTGAGTTCAGTGTGTGGGGCCTCGTGGTGTCCCCTCTGGTGTTGGGGACGGGGGATGAGTTGGGGAGGCACCCCCAGTCCCTTCTACTGCCCCAGTAGGGCTGCAGTCCCTGTGTCCTGTAGGGCTCAGACCCTGCTGCCCTGGCCTGCCCCAGGTGGGAGCAGCCCTGTCCCTGCCATGGCCATGCTCCCTCTGCCTCGGGGTCCTGGGGCATCCTGGCACTCCTTTCCTGGAGCCCCCTCAGCCAGCCCATGGCTTGCTCCCATCCTGACTTCATTCATGGCGCTGTCACAGCCCAGCACAGGGCCTGCTCCTGCCATAGCAGCTCAGCTTCCTTCATGGCCGAGCTCTGCAGGGCTGCGATGCCACGGCCTCAGCCCTCTCCGGCCGTGTTCAGCTCAGTGCTGACGCGCCAGCAGCTCCTTTGTCTCCCACACCGGGGATCAGCCTCACACCCGCTGGATTGTCCCTCCCTCCACCGCTGACGGAGGCTGTTCCACTCCAGCTCTCCCGGATTAGCCAGCATTACTCGCCAGTGGCATAAAAGCATCAGGCAGAGCTGTTCTACACAGGGGAGCATGCAGAGAGAGTGGGAGAACAAAAGCTGTTGCTTCCACATCAGACCTGCTGTGGGATTGGGAAGCACAGCTCCATGCAGGGCCGGGAAGGCTGGAGTGGCGCAGCAGCCATTCCTTGCACAGATCCAGGACGCAGCTGCAAGGAGGCCTCGCCTCAGGAATCCTCCAGAGCAGCCCTGGCAGGGAGGAGCTTACCCTGTATCCCTGAATTCCCAGTTGTTTACTGGGGTTGCACTGCCTCCACACCCTCACCCTGCACTTCCATCCCCCCAGGTGCCCCGGAGGAAGGTCCCCGCGTGGTGTTCATGGTGGACCTGTGGCACCCCAACGTGGCCGCGGCCGAGCGCCAAGCCCTCGACTTCATCTTCGCTCCGGGACGATGACGGCGCTGCCCGGCCTGGTGGGTTCAGGGCAGCTCGGCCGGGGCCTCTCCCGGCACACACGGCCTCAGTGCTCCCTCCCGGGGGTCTTGTAAATGGAAACTGTGACGTGTATCCATCTCCTTCCTCCATTGTTGGCTTCAGGGATTCTTTTCCAAGCGCCGGCGCCTCGGCCCTGCCGGGGCTCGCTGCCCCCCTGCTCCGTCGTGTTCTGTTGCTACTGTGTTTTGCGGTGTTCAGAAGTAGAGTAACAAACCCAAGGGTGCTCGTTTGAATGTAATGTAAAATTTTTCTCGTGGTCATCAAAGGAACAACACATACACACACACACCATAACAGCCAACCAGCCTGCCCTGCCCAGCTGCGGTCCAGGATGGACAGACAGATGGACACTGGGGGCTGCCATGGGCATTGTGCTCCCCCCAGGCTGGGTCTGGTGGGGTGGGCAGGGCACAGCTCTGCCCACAAAGAGCCCTGCTGGGGCTCCTGCTTCCTCCTCCATGTGCCAGCTGGGGCTCCCCAGCCCTCCTGCCCTCAGAAACCACTTTTGTCACCCAGCCATCGCCAGCCCAGCAAGGCAGAAGCCCTGGCCTCCACCCTGCTGAGGGAACAGCACACACAGTCTGGTCTTCAGTCTGACCAAGGGCGTTAGCAATTGCCCAAATCCCCTCCTTGCTCTATTTGCAGCCCTCAGTTTTCCCAGCTCCAGCAGGGAGGCCCACAGGGGCAGGGATGCTGTTTGGGAACAGAGAATGGGGGTTTTGTCTGTCTGTAGGAAGAAAGGAGGTCACCATTCCTCCTGCTGCTCCATCTTCTCCTTTCCTCAAGCCAGGGCAGGCACACACAGCAGCAGCTCCCGTGGACCTGACCCCACCATAGGAGAGGCTCCCAAGGGGGGTTAATTCTGCAGCTTGAGCAATGAGCCCCCACCCTGGGGTCCTGCCCACCCAGGGACCACCACGCTTTTCCTGAAGTCCCCCAGCACCAAGGTCTGTTTGGGGTCTGGGGGCTGGTTTATAACACTCCCCCCAAAGCACAGTGTGTGGTGGATGCTCACAGCTCTGGCTAGGGGATCCTTTGTCTCCCTGTCCTGCCCGGGAGGGACCAGCCCTGTCCCCCAACAACTTCTTTACAGACTTTTCAGTGATTCGATTGCAAGATAAGGCAGAGATTTCAAATACATCTGAGATATTTTTTACACCCGTCTTGTTACAGACTACCTGAAGTGCATGATTTCTACACGCATTGGCTACCTGGACACAGGCCCTGGGGAAGCAGGCTGGCTCTGTCCAAAGGTTGGTAACATTCATACAGTGGATAAGCAAAGATTATCAATAAACAGTTGTGCTGAAAACAGAACGGGCTTTGCCTGCTGCTCTGACGAGTCTAGGATCAAGCAAACACTGAGGGGTTGGGCCCCGCTTGTCTGGCTGCTGGTGGGGAGAAATGGCCTGGAAAGAGCAGGAGCTGCAGGGTGGGAGGGGGGTATGGACCTGTTTGCAAGTGATACAGTGAGTGAGGGTAGTGCTCTAAAATACTCAACCTATGGAAACTCTGTCCTGACCAGTTAAAGCCTCCCAGACCTGGATTTGGCCAGGTTGGATGAGGCCAACCTGATCTAGTGGGTGAATCCTTGCCCATGGTGGGGACTTGCAAACGGATGTTTGAGGTCCTTTCTAACCCAAACCATTCTGGGATTCTGTGATGTCAGTGGAGCCCAGGCTGCCAAGGAGCACAGGGATCTCCCACAGCCCATCGGTGTGGGCACAGCTGTGGGTTCCAGCCCTGCTGCCTGGCCCAGGGCAGCAGAGACTGTTCCCAGCCATCCCCAGGAGCAGCAGCAGGCCCGAAGCTCCCCAGGCCCCACAGAAGCCATCAGCCTTGCCAGAGCATCCACAAACCATTTCAGGAATTGTTTCCAGCTGCCTGCAGTGATGCATCAAAGGCAGCAGCTTCCCAGAAGCAGCCCCAGGGCAGAGGGTGCTGCTCAAATCCCACCCAACTGCCTGAAAACCAATGCCTCACCCCCTTAAGAACAAAGCCAGCTTGGCAGGGCAGGAATTGCTCCCCAGAGCCCCCCTGGGAGTGCTCAGACAGGCCCAGCTGCTCCTCATCCCCTGATGTTCAAAATGCCCCATTTTTAAGCATCCTCTCCAGCACAGCCATCACTCCATGGACTGGGAGCTCTCTGTGTGCTGTTCCCTCCTGACCTGCACAGGGCAGGCACGGGGCTGGGGGGCCAGGCACGGGCTGGGGGGCCAGGCACGGGCTGGGGGGCCAGGCACGGGCTGGGTGGGCAGATGCAGCCTGAGCAGCTGAAGGAGCAGAGCCAGCCCAGCTGTTCCTGGCCGGCAGACGGCTCAGCAGATTGCAGCAGAAGCTCCCTGACGGCAGCAGGCAGGAGCATCCATCCAGCTTGTGCTTTGCTGCTGTGCCAAATCTCCCTCCTGTCCCTCTCAGGCTTTTCCTTCCACTTCTCTGTGTTTCTTGCTAGAACACACAACCACTTCCCAAGCGCCCAGGCAGGATCCAGGCGGATTTTCCTGGGGAGAAGAGCAGGCTGGAGCTGTTCCTGGTGCTCCAAGGCTTCCTCTCCTGGGAATTGCAGAGGGAACCCAGATATGCTGAGGGCACAGAAGGGACAGGCAGAGCAGCATCTCCCAGAGAGAGCACTTGGCTCAGCTGAGCAGGGATCCCAGAGCACACAACCTTTATCCCTCCCACCTCCTCCCACCCCATGAAGCCTCCCTGACGTTCTTCCTCACGATGTGCTCCCTCCAGAACCAGAGCAGTTTGTCCATCACCCAGTGGAATTGTGAAGGGAAGTCACCAGGGAAGCAGCACTTTACCTTGTGCCATCTTTCACACAGATGTCACTGAAGCAGGAGGTCACCAGGGTGGCTTCAGCTCAGGATTCCCACAGAGTTTTCACTCCTACGCTGCCAACAGGCTCCTGACAGTCCTTCCATGCCCAGGATGGGAGCAGTGCCACACAGCTCTGCTCCTGCTGAAACACCTCCTCAGCTGCCAGGCCTGTGCCCAGCCACCCCTGAGCAAGCAGCTGGTCCATCCTATGGAGTCCTCTGAAATTCCCAGCAATGTCTGTGGAGCAGCCCTGACATGGCAAAGCGACCCTGGGAGCTGTCTGTGCTGGAGTGGGACCAGAAGCTGTGGCAATGGTGACCCTTCCCATGCCCAGCTCTGATGCTGGCATGAGCCTGCTCAGCACCTGCCCACGTTCATGTCTCTGCTCACCATCTCTTGGTGACACCAGTCACACATCTATCCATCAGGAAGCTCCCAAGCAGCTGCTCTGCAGGAATGATTGAACCAACAGGCTCTGCCTGTTCAACCCCAGCACCGCAGGAACCACCCTTGGCATGGAGCTCAACAGGGAACAGCTCCCACAACCCAGCCCATCACACCAGGAACCACAAATGTGACAACAACGTGACTCTGGCTGCTGACACACAGTGCTGGGATGAGCCTTGAGACTCCTTTATTTCCACAGCCACACTGAGGGGTGTGTCTGTACCAGCAGCAGGTTCCAAGCCCAGCCAAACACAGGTATCCATCCCTCAGTCTAAGCAGCCACCACCACGGGTCCCCCTGGCCACCACTGACTGGGGACACTGTCAGAGCAGAAAGGGAACAGCTGCTGAGGGGATACAAAACGTCTTTGGTCCCATCAGCTTGAAGGCAACTTCGGGGTCCGCAGAGTGTGGGAAAACAGCAGTAAGAGCAGTGAAGTGAGGTCCTGCAGCAGGAGGGACAAAGCACAAGGCTGAGGGACACTCACACCACCATCACTAGCCCCTGTGAGGCTGCACGTCCAGGTGGGCACAAGGAAGGCAGGGCTGGGCTGGACCATCACTGACCAGGGAGGTGTGGAGGGACAAGGACATCCCTCCAGAGTCACCTATGGGGTAAAAACCTCCTGGGATCACCCAAAGGGGGATTGTGAGCTCTGCAGCTCTTGTCCTGTTCCTGTGTGAGAACAGGCAGGCACTGCTAACCAAGGTAAGGCACTAGGTCACGGCAGGATCATTCCCATGGATTAAGGGATATAAATAAAGCCGAAGTCTGACCAGGGCAAGTGCAGGCACAGGCAGTGGCTGACTGATATCTCTGAAAGCCAGCACTGCATGGGGGCTCTGTAACTCACAGCAAGGTGAGGCTTTACCTCAGATCAAGGCACTTGGGAAGTCGGCAGAGCACCAAGAGTGTCCCTATAAAGTCAAGTAAACCAAGTGCCTCAAGACACTGCATTCTGTCCTCAGTCTTTGGTAAATGCTGTCAATGACACCTGCACCGGCCCAAAACGTGCTGCAGGACAGGGCAAGGACTGTCCCTTCCTCAGGGCCAGGCAGGCTGGAGACCCACCAGAGGCAGGGCAGGGCCTCCTGCCTCTGTTGGCATAAACAGCTGAGATTTTCCTTACTGGAGATGAATATTCCACAGGGCTGAGCCATTGTCTGAGCACAGCAGCTCACAGCAGGTTCACCCCATGCTTCAGCAGCTTCTGCTTGGCCTTGCTGGGCAGGCTGAAGGCGCTGTCGTGAGGGTTGGGGACACCTGAGTTGCGGAGTGGAGCTCCCAGCTGCTGGAAGTAGGTCTCCTGGACAGGATTCCTGCAGGCATACACGGCCGTGGAGGCGTTCCTGGAGGGGCAGGGAAAGGCAGTGGGTCAGATTGATAGCTTTGGGCAAGATTCACAGCTGGGCACTGGGCTCCCAGGTTTTGAGAGGGACTTTCAGGTGTCTCAGCATGGGAACATGGAAATGAACAGGCACCAAACCTCAGAAGGCAACAGGGAACCAGACCTTCCTTCTAATGGGTCTTGGCATCCTTAAAAGGCAAAGTGGGATATCACAAAATCATTTAGTTGGGGAAAGACCTCCAAGACCATCGAGTCCAACCTGTGACTGAGTCCAACTCAGTGCTCTGGACTGGGTGACAAGGTGGGGATTGGTCACAGGTTGGACACGATGGTCTGGGAGGGCTTTTCCAAACTTAATGATTCTAAGATTCCGTGCGTGGCCACACTCCAAAGATTCCCCTTGCTGCCAGCCCAGCCCAGGACACTATGAGCCTGGAACACTTCTCATGCCCAACATTTCTCCTCTCCCACTGCTGCCGGCCACAACCAAATCCCAGCACAGCACCTTGCAGCAGGAACCACGTGTTCAGTCACAGCTGTGATGAAGCTCAGACAAGAGTCAGATCCAGTCACCACCAAAGCTGTGATTAAAAACATTAATCAGGACTAAGAATCCCCCCTCCCAGAGTATTCCCTGCTGGCAGGGAGCAAAGCCAAGGACCCTGGATTCCTCCTTGAAGGAGGAAAGCAGCAACTGCAATGTTTGCTGACACCCTCCTGTGACAACTCTCCATAAAAGAAAGCAGTTTTAGTCATCTTGTTACTCAGGCTGATTCACACATGGAGTTGCTTTTTTCGGTGTAACAGAGAACACGCCAGCTTAGCCACTCAGTTTAGGATTGGATTTAAGGAGCCAGCGAAGCTCATGCTAAACAAGGAGTTCTCCAACACCGAACTGTGTGATTCACATTTCCTTGGAAAGCGGTGCCAGAGCAGTGAAACTGTGTAATTCCCAGGAGCATCTTTATTTCATCATGGTTTTGACAAACAAGCAGGACCAGGCAGGTGGAATCTGTGCACTCCCAGCTCAGCTGAGGAAAGGGGTGTCAGGAAAAGCTCTGGATTTTGGGAAGGCTCTGGCTGTGATAAGACCATCCTGCCTGGCGCATCACAATTGAGTTTGCCATGCACATCACAGTGTGTATCCAACCCAACAAGCCGTGCAAGAAAACAATATCTAAGTTGCCAATTCTGGGCGCCTTTGGCTCCCTGCCGAGACACAAATTTATCAGGAACAGCTAAATTTAAAACTGTGTCTTAGAACCTTATGGTGCCAGGAACTGGCAATTGTGTGAGTGCTGCATCTTAATCCAAGCCACGGCACCACTCAGCTGTGCCCTCAGTCCACCCTCCTGGTGCCACTGCAGCCTCTCAACATCCAGGCAGAGCAGGAAGGAACCCACAAATCAAAGCAAACTTAGGGAATAAAGCCACATGACTGGTCCTTGGGTGTGATCACAACCTGTGTCAAAACCCAGGCAGGCTTGGAAAGGGGTTCTGCCCTTCTGTGACCACCCCTGTGCCTGGAGGACAGGAGGGTTGTGAGCACCCCTCACCTGATGATCACTTCTGAGGCCGTGGGGAGCTGGCTGAAGTCGGAGTGGATGAGTGTGGCTGCTCTCAGGAAGTGCCGGTCCAGGGGCCCGGGGGTGTGGGGCAAGTTGGCTGCACAACAGGAGAAAAGGGGTGTTAAAAACCCACTCTGCAGTGTGTCCCTGTTCACTGAGCAGGAAAAGGCTCTGGAGCTCACCACAGACCCTGGACAGCTGCAGACCAGGCTGGGGACACCCTCAATCCCCCAAAGCTCCCCTAACAATGCCTTTGATCTGGGCTCTGTAGTGGGACCTCTGCTGAGAAATGCTCCTGAAAAGGTGTCTGAGGCCTGAGAAAAGGTTCCCAAAAACCCCATTCTCCTCACTGTTGCCTCCTGCAGACCCAGAAGATGAATGCTCACCAGTGAGGACGTTCTGGACACAGTCATAGTGCGTGAAGCTGTAGTTTGTCCTGGCTGAGGCCGAGGAGTCCTTGGGCAGAGTCTCCCTCAGGTGAACCTCAAGGCCATTTAGGGAGGCCAGGCTGCTGTGGTACTGCAGGCAGAGAGAAAAACAAAGCTCAGAGCCTCACCTGTGCCTCACCTGGGCTTCAAGGAGGTGCTGAAGGGAGCTCAGGTGACAGAAGGACAGGACCTTCCTCGCTCTGCTGTCCAGGCTCCCACCTAGAACAGCTGGGGAACTTTGGCACAGAGGGAAGCAGACAAGTCACAGAGCTCCCAAGGCAGTGATGGGGCTCTGAGCAACCTGGTCCAGTGGGAGCTGTCCCATGGCAGGGGCTGGATCAGGATGGGCTTTAAGGTCCCTCCCAACCCAGACCAGTCTCGGATTCTACGACTCAGAAAAGGGCCCTCCAACCTGAAAATCAGCCATTAAGCCACCTGATGCTACTAACTACAGGAAAATGCAAGGCCTCATTAATTTACCATCAACCATTATTCTCCAGGGCTCATTTCACATGATTTACAGCCCCAGTAAGGGACATTCCTTTGCTTACACTGGGCAGTACAAACACACACAACAAAGCACTGAATGAATGCCAAGCTGCTGTTCGGGATGGATTTTCAGTAGTCCAGAGGCCCTGATCATGCTGAGGCTCCCTGGGCACAGGCAGGGCACAGGCAGGGGTCCTCCACCACCCCTGGGAAGATTAACTCCATAATCCTCATCCTGCCAATGTGCTTTGCCCTACTGGGGAGAGGATCAAGCCCTTGTTCAGCAGGACGGCAGTGCCTGGCCTACCCTTGACCCCTGTCACAGCACAGATTTTCCTTTCTGTGCAGTGAAATGGAGGGATAAGACCTAAAGAGCAGCAGGAGGCGAGGCCAAGAGCCTCCCACTCCACAGGGGAAGTCTGGTATGGAACCCGCCCTCCCAGAGGTTCACAGCTGCACTAGCAGCATATTTTACCCTTCTTTGGTGTCATTTGGGGGCCTCAAAGCATTCAAAAACACATTAATTATAACTAAGCTTTGACATCCCTAAGAGCTGAGGGTCATTTTTAACCTACAGATAAACAAAGGGACAGACAAGCTGAGGTTGTGCCTCAAATCCACCAGCAGCAGAGCCCAGCTGCACCTCCTTGGGCACTGCTCTTCCTCCTGGGACAATGGGACACGCAGGGCACCTCTCCTAAGGGATAACACACCTGCACCCATGGGAGGGTGCAGCAGAAGAGCCCAGTCACTGCTGAAATCCAAGCTGTGTGACTGTGCAGTTTTGGTGAGATCCAAAACAAGGGTACGTGACATGGAAGCAGGATATTTGGGAAAAGAGGAACCTGAATGGAAGGAGAGCTTGTCAGCCCCAGGGCAAGACATCAAGGAAAATGAGCTGTGCAATAGGGATTCCACTCTCCAGCGTGACAATTCCCACCTGCCTCTGTCCCCCCTGCTGCTGCAGATGAGCAGAAAGGGGACAAAGTGCCATGTCTGGTGCAAAGGGCCCCAGCTGCATCTCCGGGCTCAGCTGATTTGGCAGCAATCCCAATCCAGGCACATCAGCCCTGCTGTGCAGAGCAGACATTCCCCAGCTCCTGGGACCCCAGGTGTCCCACAGCTCTGAGGGGAAGGAGCAACCTTGAGGCTCTGCATTAGTCTGAGCTTCCCTCCACCTTCCAGTCTGGCTGGGTAAGGAAATTAGGTTGTTCCTATGGCAACTGGCATATCAAACAGGGCTCTGCAGCTTTGACTCAGCTCCTGGTAGGGAGGCAGAGGCCAGGCAGCAGCTCTGCAGCTGATGCTTCCCAGGAAAGACAGGGGGCTGGCACATCCTGCCCCTGCAGCCCCATTAGCTTTGCTCACAGGGGAGCCTGGGCACCCAAACCCCACCACAGGGAAATTTGGGATTGCTCTGGTGTAACCCGGGTGCAGTGGCCACATGGCATCCCTATCCCCATCCCCAGGGAGCAGCCTGGAGGCTCCCACAGCCAAGGGAACCTCTCCGGGTGTGTCTGCGGTGCTCCCCGAGGCAGAGGCGGTGATGTGCAGGGTGGGGGTTTAACAGAACCATCCTCTCTTCCCAAAAAGCACTGAGCTGACGGGGATCCCCAGCGAGTCCCAGCTCCAGCACAGCCCCTGGCAGCCCGCGGGTGTCTGTCACACCCACACGCTCTGCTCCGGTGCCGGCACTGCCAGACAACAGCAGCACCGGGAGCAGCCTGTGAGACGCGGCTGTCCCCGCTCCGCTCGCTCCAACAGCTCCCACGCAGCCGAGCCCGGAGCCTGAAGCCTGGCACAGCTCAGAGCAGGTGATGGAGGCACAGAGAGCACCATTCAACACTCCTTCCTCAGCTGTGACCCCCGTGTCCCCCACCAGTGCAGCTGCAGTGGTGCAGAGCTCTCCCACTCACCACATCCTCCACGGCACGCTGGTCCCGGCGCAGTCGCTCCTCAGCCAGCAGTGACAGCACCAGCCCCTGGATGCAGTGAACATAGAGGCTCAGCTGGGCTGGCTCGCTGCCTCTGCCACCCAGCCTGTCCTCCTTGCTGCTGGGACATGGCCTGTCCCCTGCAGGGTCACTGGGCAGAGCCTCCTGAACCCCTGGGAGCAGCAGCTGCCTCCTGCTCTGGAGCTGTGTGTGTCCAGCAGAGCCTGGACAATCCAAGCCCCACACGTGGTCACCAGCTGTGCTGCCACTTCCACCAGACACATGGGCCTGGCTCACAGTCCATGGCTTGTCCTGCTCACTGGATTTTCTTCTGCTCAGCTCCTGGGCAGGAGAAGGAACAGCTGGACTGTGGCTGACTGAAAGGGAATTTTGGGAAGCACAGTGACCAACATCAGAGTCTGCAGGGGATTTCCTCTTGTCCTTGCTCTCCTGCTCCCAGGAGTAAGGGTTGGGAAAGGAAAAGCCTTCCAGGTATGGACCTGTAGTCCAAGCACATTCAGTCTGGAGTGAGGAAGGGCTTGGGAGCTGCTCTGTGTTGCTCTCTGACAGGAAGGATGTTTTCTTGCTGAGCTCTGAACTTTCACTGCCTGCTCCACTCAGTTTTGCAGCTGAAGAATTCCTTGTGCCGGCTCCCATTCCAGGGAAGTCCATTAGAGGGCTTGCAGGGCTGCCCAGCTCCACACCATCTCCTGGGGCAGGTGTGCCTGAAACATCCTCATGGGACTCCTGCACAGAAATTCCATCCAGGGCTTGGTTTTCATGAGCTCCTGTTGATTCTGGAACTGCCCGGGAGCAGAGAGCACTTTCCTCTCCTCTGGGGCCAGCTGGGGCCATGGGTGACCTAGTAGGAGATGACAAGCGGATTAGACACTGAGCAGGACCTGTCTGGAGTTATCCCATAGTGATAACCCCACTGGCTCCTGGCACTGGTCAATGGTTGATCCATCCCCTGCTACAAAGAGACCTGGGAAAAGGGTGGGCCAAAGTCTAACACAGGTGAAAATCCTGGGAATCTTACACTGCAGGCTTCTGAGAATGTCCCTCCCTTGTCCACAAAGCAGTGCTGTGAGCTGAGGGACAACAGATCGCAGCTGGTCTGGGGAAGCAGCTCTGCTCCAGGCTGCTCACAGCAGGGACATGGACAGGAGAACTCTGCCCAGCCTGAGAGGCCTCAGGCAGCTCCAAAGGCAGTGTCAGAGCCTGAGCTAGTTCCAGGGAAAACAGTGACAACGGCAACAGGGACACAGTGCCTCGTGTGAGTTCCTGCTGCAAATCCTGCCCCTGGGTCAGGCTGGGTTCCTACCTGGCCATCCACTCCACTGGGAAGTCCCGGAGCACAGAGATTTCCTCCCCTGTGAGGAACACCGGGATGATTCGGACACCCGGTGGCAGCGGAGACTCTGCAAGAGCAGGGGAGGGGTGAGGATTCAACAAACATGTCCCAGCTTAAAAACAGAAACCAAACCTCATCAGCCCAAAGGCTTCTGCAGGAGCTGCAGCCCTGCCATGATCCTGCATCCCAAATGAGCTGGGCAGCATTTTCCCACCCTGCTCATACCCTTCATGCCTGACACAGTTAAATTTCCCCTCAGTGTTTCCACCCTGGCAGATCATCCCCACACTGATGCTAAGATGGAATGGCTGGAGGTTTGGACTGCAAGCACCAGCCATCTGTTGTGAGGGCCTGGCAGTGGCCAAGTGGCCACATGGGGAACTGGAATTAAGGCAGGCATGGTTGGGAATCTGCAGAACTGGAATAAAACCCAAAAGAGCAAACCCAGCAGAAGGAGCTGGTTCTGATCACACAGCACAGGCTGGCTGGTGGCAGTAACACCCTCTGGGATATTTTGGAGATACTCCAGCACCCAGCACAGCTTGGATGTGAATCCCAGAGAACCAGCTTGTGCTCCCATGCAGGGAAGGCAGCCCATAGGATGCAGCTGGATGCTCACCAGATTCCTGCTGCTCCTCAGCTCTGGGCTCACTCTGCAACAAAAGCCAAGAATCAGCTCTGGGGATGGATCAGGGACACCAGGACACCTCTGTCACCCTCCCAGTCCCCCAAGCCTGCAGCAGACCTCACACCACCCCCCCAGCAAAAGCTGGGACTGTTTGGTGCTGGGAAGGGTTTTGGTCATTAAGGAGTTCTCAAAGCCAAGGGGATCTTCCCAAGAACCAAATACATCTAGAAGTCAGGACAGAGCCCAAATTTATCATCACCACCTGTTCAGGGAACAGAAACTCCATTCAAGCAGAAGAACAGCAAAGGCTGCCTTCATATCTGCATACTGATGGCTTTTTTATAGAATATCTTGATCACATAAATAATAACATTTGACAAGTTTTAAATCAAATGAAAACTGCTGTTCATTCCTTTCAGACACTCATTTGGTGGATTTCCCAGTAAATACCAAAACTTGTGTAAAAAGCCAGTCAAAACATCACATAAATGAGAACTCATGAATTCAGTAAGCTAAAGACTGAAAAAGAAAAAGCTAATTCCTAGCACAGAAGTCTTGGAACCTTTTTCAATCATAATTAATAAAAGCTTTAAGCATCAGCACCAATATTTGTCTTTCCCCATGGTGACACATGCCAGATCTGCGTGACAAGAGCTCCCACACCACATCCTTACAGGAATCTGCTTGCAGGGAATGTGTTCAGTACCATACCTGGCCTTGGGACTTGCTGCCCTGAAGGAGGACTTTGGCAGTGAGTGGAGGTGGCAGCTGGGTGCTCACAATCCTGAAAGGACAAAGCAAAGTCAGAGAATGGTTTGCCTTGAGAGGGAACTTAGAGACCATCAGTTCAGAGAACTCTGGTATGACATTTGGTGACAAAATATCTCTACCAGACAGACCAGAGACACAAGGTGACACACCCTGGTGCAGGACAATGCTCCCAAGTCCCTCCTCAAGTCAAACGTCCAGGTCTCTGCACTCTCAGGTGCTGCAGTGACTCACGCCAGTGTCCTGCCTGCAGCTATGAGGTCACTTCCTGGCAGATGCTCTCCCTGTGGGTTTCCAGTGCTCATAAAACGTGTCACTGGAACAGTTCATGCCAAAGGAAAATGGCACTTGAGTGCTACTGCCAACGAATTCTCGAAATTCCCCACCTCCTGTCTTTCAAGGCCACCTTGCAGGCTTTCCTTGAATCCATTCAGTCACCTTTGACTGAAAGAAGCTGGAATTTCTCATGGGGAATCCTGGCTCATCCCCTTGTGCACTTCCTGTCAGTACAGACAGTGGTCCTGGCCAGCAGGTCAGACAGACCCAGGGACACAGGGACACACCTGCACTGAACTGCACACCTGCAGAAGGAACACTGCTGGGAAAGCACAACATCCACTCATCTCCCTTTTCCTTGGTGACTTCCCCCTAAAAAGCCTCAGAAATTCAGTCCTCACATCCTGCTGAGTATCAAAACCAGCAGATTTCTACTAAAACCCAAGTCTTGAACTCCTTCAAGGTGACGACCACAGATAACCTTGGAGAGACTGTTCTCAAGGGCCTGGAGTGACAGGACAGGGGGACAGTAGACTCAAACTGCCAGAGGGCAGGGTTAGATGGGATATTAGGAAGGAATTCTTCCCTGTGAGGGTGGTTAGGCCCTGGCACAGGTTGCTCAGAGAAGCTGTGGCTGCCCCTGGATCCCTGGAAGTGTCCAGGGCCAGGTTGGATGAGGTTTGGAGCAACCTGGGATAGTGGAAGGTGTCCCTGCCCTTGGCAGGGGGTGGAACAGGATGGGATTTAAGATCCCCTCCAATCCAAGCCATTCCATGATCCCATGATTCCACGAACCACTCCGTCCCAGTGACACACAGACAGACAGGGACTGCCTGGCCTGAAGCTCGATGTTCCTGCCAATAACCAAGAGCAGCCCTTCAGCCCTCACTCTGCTCCCTGGATGCACTCCAGGATCCAAGCCCTGGAAAGGGGTGGATTTAACCCTCCAGGGAATATCTGGTTACTTACAAGCCTTTGTAGAGGATGCAGCCTGCCAGGACATGGGGAGAGCGCTGGCACGTCTGCAGGATGAGAGCTGCCTTCAGCAAAAGCAGGGGATCCACCTGGACAGGGAGAACCAGGGCAGTGAGGCCATAGAATCCTGGAAAACCTTGAAACAGCAAATAAACAAACACAGTGGCACTGGGGCAGCTCTAGAGCCAGGTGCTGCAGAGGACAGGCTCTTACCTTGGTTTTGTCCAGATGCCAGAGAGAATTGAAAATCCTGTGGAGGTCACTGGTGTTTTTTTGAATGTGCTCAATGTACCTGTCCCACTCCCTACTCAGCTCCTCCTGGGAAAATGCCTGTGGGTGACAGAAACCCCCACACTGTCACTGCAAAGTGTCCATGCACTCAGGATGGGAGATGCAGTCCACGTGGGACAGGGCCTGACAGGATAAGGTCAGGAAAAGGTGGGAGACAATACCGAGGGGAAACTGTTTAGGGTGAACATCTGGGAAAGGTTCAGCAGAGCCCCACAGGACCTCGGAGCAATGGTGGGGATGGTCTGCTCACTTTTCCAAGTCCCACTTCTTGGATGTGTGACCCTTGGCAGGAGCAAGGCAACACAAGGGAATATTGCAGAGCTGGGACACCCTGGGAAGTGTTTCAATTTCCCCAAAAGTCACCATGTCCCCAGTTCCTCATTACCAGGTCTCTTATTACTGTGTCCCCATGCCCCCAGTCCCTAGTTACCATGTCCCAGTCTCTTGTTACCATGTTCCTGTGTCCTCAGTCATTCATTACCTTGCCCAAGTCTCTTGTTACCCTGTCCCCATGTCCTCAGTCCTTCATTACCATGTCTCAGTCCCTCATTACCATGTCTCCATGTCCCCAGTCCCTCATTACCATGTCCCAGTCCCTCGTTACCATGTCCCAGTCTCTTGCTACCCTGTCCCCACGTCCTCAGTCCCTAGTTACCATGTCCCAGTCTCTTGTTACCTTGTCCTCATGTCCCCAGTCCTTCATTACCACATCTCAGTCCCTTGTTACTGTGTCCCCATGTCCCCAGTCCCTCATTACCCTGTCTCCATGTCCCCAGTCCCTCGTTACCGTGTATGCCCCACGCACAGGACCCTGGTAGAAGGTGAAGAGGCCGATGAGCTGCTCCAGGAGCCGCCGGCAGCTCACGTCAGGCAGCTCCACAGCACAGCCCAGAACCTGCAGCAGACACAGCAAGGGATGGAGAATGTCTGACAGAACTCGGGCACGACAAGTGAGAACAACTCTCATCACTTTCACACAAGGACAGGCAACTCTGTGCAGGCAAACACCCCTTGGAATCACAGTCACAGCAAAAGGAAATGCAAACATACCCACACAAAAGCCCTGGCACAGACAGGATAAATAAATATCAGAAATGCAGCACTTCAGACACGCTCCCTTCCCACGTTAGATGACCTAACTTGGTGCTTTAATTGCTAAGAACATTTTCCTGAAACTAAGTACTTCAAAATATTCAAATTAACTCATTATTTATATTATGATGATGCTCAATTTATTTTTTGAGTTGCTGAAACAGAAGCAGCAGTGCCAATTAAATGGAGCTGACTGGCCTCAGCCCAGTTCTTGGGGGATGGTTTGGAGCACTTTTGTCACAACTGCCACATGCTGCTCTTTATATACTAAATGTCTGTGGACACTGACAAAGCTGTGGGGATGCTGAGGCCTAGAAGGAAAGAACAATCAGACTATCAGACAGTGACTGTGTCCTTACAAACTGCAGCACATGGAATCCTGTTATGCCCTATCCCTGGAAGTGCCCAAGGCCAGGTTGGACTGGGCTTGGAGCAGCGTGGGATAGTGGAAGGTGTCCCTGCCCTTGGCAGGGGTTGGAACTGAATGAGCTTTAGGGACCCTTCCAACCCAAACCAGTCTGGGATTTTGGGATTCTTTTTCCAGCCAAGAACATCTTAAGAAATCCCTTTGGGTTGTGGGCACAGAAATGAGGTACTTGAAATTTTTCTGCGGGAAGCTGAAGCGACTGCCAGGCCACAGAAAACAGAATTTAAGTCACCTTGCAATGAAACTTGTGCACTGCAAGGACCCTCCCCAGCTCTTCCTGGGTGCAGCCCACACCCTGAAAAATAAACCCTCTCTGTCTGAACTCACCCACAGAAAGTCTCCATCCACCACCACGGCAAACTTGAGCTTCCTGAGGCGGATGAGGCTGGGAGGGGCCCCGGAGATCTCGGTAAGGCAGCGAACAACCCCGGCCATCTGCCCACACAGCAGCTCCTGCTGCTCTGGGATGGTCTGCCAGGGAGCAAAGGCTTTAACTTCCCATTAAAAGAACTCAAAAAAACCCCAAAAAACAACAAAAAAAAAACCCCACTGCTCTTTTCAGGTATAAATAAAAAGTAATTTTCATTTCAATTCAGTTTACAGAAAGGATTGTCAGGCATTGGCACAGGCTGCCCAGGGCAGTGGTGGAGGTACCATCCTTGGAAGTGTTCAGAAAATGTGTGGGTATGGCACTCGGGGACATGTTTAGTAGTGAAGAGGGTGCTGGGTTCATGGCTGGACTTGATTTCAAAGGTCTATTCCAACCTTAACAACTCTGAGATTCAATAAATCGAACACAGTAGAACAGGCAAATTTCTGGAAGAAAAAAAAAACGGAGTGCTTTTTCCAGGCAGCACAAGGGCCTGGGGCTTATGGAGAGGAACTTTCATCCCTCGTGTGTGTTTATTCACATCACCAGGACAGACCTGGGCTGTGCAGAGCGTAACCCCATCGCTGTGCCCCAAGCCTGGTGCAGCCCAGCCCTGTTCCGCCTGGAGCTAATTGATAATTAGGATTTCTTAAAAAACTTCTTAGAACTTTTGTGACTACTAAGTAAGGATTAATCTAATCACCTGGAAGCCCAACTCCTCCCAATCCAAAACCAGCAGCACTTTACAGGTACTGAAACAAAGCAGACATTACCTGGGAAGGGTAAAAATAACAGATCCCGGCACTCGTAGGATCCCCTTCCTCCTTCACTTTTGAGCCATCATAAAGGAAAAAGTAATTCCACCTAAAAACAATGGCAGAAAGGACTGTGTATTTGAGAACTGTTACCCTTCTCCCTTTTCTTTCTATTTCTCTGGAAGAGCAACAAAAGTTTATTGCAAATGGAGAGACATGATTCTCTGCACAATCACACCGAGTTTACACCCAAAAGCAGCGCCAAAAGGGTCTCTCACGACTAAATTTGACCTGTTTTATGAGTTTAAAATGGGTTCTATAACTCCACCTCTCAGACACGTGGAAGAAGTGGATTTGTGAGATACTGTACCTGTTGGAACCCTGTAGATAATTATAATAATGGGGGTACAATAATTATTATAATTATCGATAATTACTATCCATATCCATATCCATCCCAAAGAGCTCCTGGGTGCTGCCTGCAGCAGGAGGAGCAGGAGACAGCGGGGTCCCCCCGAAGATGTGATGTCATTCTCCTCATAATTTCTTGAATGCGCGTATTCAATAACACTTTTTATCCTGTCCTGTGAGCCAGCACCCGGTCACAAGGCCAGAACGAGCTCGATGCGGGACTTTTCCCGTAGGAACAGCCCAGGTCTGGAGCCAAGGCTGGCTCAAAGGTGGCACCGAGGAAGCCGCTGGGATGGGAGCGGGGCGCTGGATCCGTGACCCACGGACAGGGACCGAGGTGCTGAGCCCTGGGGGCTGCCAGACCTCACGCACGACCGGGGACAGCGATCAGCAAAGGGCCGAAGGTGCTTCCCGGGACAGAGGCACCCGTGGGTGGGAGGCGGGGAACGGGGCTGGGGTCGGGGAAGGGCTCACCATGGCGCGGGGCCGGGAGCGGCGGGGCGGGCCATGGCTGCGGGATGCTGCGGCCGGTTCCGGGATGCTCCGGGCCGTTCCGGGATGCTGAGGCCGGTTCCGGGATGCTGCGGCCGCTCGCTCCCGCCGCCGGTTCCGGGCGCGCCCCCGGTCCCGTGACCGCGCACGTGACCACGCGCATGGCGGCAGCGGCGGGAGAGTGGCGAGCGGGGCGTACGCGNGCGGCGGCGGCGGCGGCGGCGGGGCCGGGGCGAGGAGGAGGAGGAAGGTGACGATGAGGAGGAGGAAGGCGGCCCCACAACCGAAGCGGTGCTGCGGCGGCTGCGAGAGGCGCGGTGAGTGCCCGGCCCTGATCCGTGTGTCCGCTCCCCGCTGCGCGCTGTCGGGCTCCGCTAAGCGCCGCGCTCTCCCCGCAGGGACGATCTGCTGAGCTCCGGCTTCTGGGCGGCGAGCGCCGGTGAGTGCGGGGAGCGGAGGGTGTGGGGACAGCGGGGCCAGCGAGCCCTGGTGCCGCCGCGCTGACCCCGCCGCCCGCAGGAGCCGTGCGCGCCCCGCTGAGCGGCCCCGCGGAGCCGCCCGTCCGCTGCGTGTGCTACGGGCTGGGCCGGTTCGGGCGCTGCCCCGCCGCACGGTACCAGCTGGCCTTCCTCCTGCTGCTGCTGGACGAGCTGCGGGTGAGCACCGGGACCGGGGAAGGGGGGAGCTGCGGGGTCAGAACCGGGCCGGTCCTCCCCGCTCACGCCGCCCTGTCGCCCCAGGTGCCGCCCGCCCGCTGCGCACTGTTCGACCCGGCCTTCTCGGCGCGGGAGGCGGCGGCGCTGCGAGCGCTGGGGCTGTGCCTGCTCGCGGAGAATGAGGTGAGGACACCCCCGGGTCAGACCGCCCGGGATCCGCGGGGCACTGCGGACACGGCTCGGCCGTGACGGGCTCGGCGGTTCCCGGGCAGGAGGGGAAACACGGCGTGGAGGGCACGGCCACGCTGTTCTACATGGTGCACTGCGGAAAGGCTCTGTATAACAACCTGCTGTGGAGCAACTGGAGCCCAGCGGCGCTCTCTAAGCTGGTCATCATCGGGAACAGCTTCCGAGGAATCGAGGAGAGGTCTGGGCACACCCTGGTCAAGCTCTGGTGCCTCCCACCCTGCTTTCCTCTTCTCTGTCCCACTACTTTATTGCTTCCGACAGCAATTTCCCCGTTTTGCACATCTTCGTTGCCATGAAGTTTTCAGTCATAACCCCTCTCCCTCCTTCTCTGTGCCATGCAGAAAACATGTCTAAATCCACAGGAAGGTGTTGTCTAATGTGGACATCTTCTGTTATTGCAGATTGCTGTCCAGAATCTTGGAGAGAGATTATTCTTACATAGCAAAGGTATGAGGCAACATTATTGTTTCATGTTGACAACACACCTTTTAATGAGAAAGGAAATGAATCGCCATTGGAAAGAAGAGGGGAGTTATTTTTAAAACCTTTTTCCTAGACACTATAATATAAAATCTAATCACTTTAGGATTGCTGAACATCTGCAGAACATCCTGCACACAGGGGCTGAGGGCAATGTAACACCATTCTCATCCTCAGTGGCTCAGCTTTGCAGGAAGGGGCTTCTGCATTATCTGTAACTTTTTCCCCAAATGATCTTTAGGTCTTGAAAGGAGTGGAAGAAGTGGCACTCCCCAGTCACCCTCGGTACCTGGACACGTTTAATGACACCTCAGTGCACTGGTTTCCCTTGGATAAACTACAGGAGCTCTCCCCTGAGGTCTGGGACTTTGTGGAAGAGCCAATGTACCAGGACTGTGAGGACCTGGAGATCATCAGGAAGGGGGAGGGACCTACTGCCAAGTCCTGACCATGCCTGTGGTGGCAGGGCTGGGATCCACATCTCTTCCCATGGAAGCTTCTGTGCACCTGAGATGGAGCTCAAGTAGCATCAGGCTCTGTCAAAAGTGGCAGCACCTGAATGCTGAGGTGATGGGACATTTTTGTATCTTATTTAATAAAAAAGTAAAGCTGAGCTTTGACTTACACCCACTGAACTACAGCAAACTAATTGCACCAAAACCTGCCTTGAGAACCATCTGCACTGCAGTGACTGCTCTTTGATTCCTTCCATAATTATTCAAGGCCTTTGCATGTCCTACACAGATGTCAAAGCATCAGGAAGGGAAATTATCTGAGGGGTTTGTAGTGGGAGGTGTTGGGGTCTGGTTCCCAGCGCGTGCTTGGAAAAAGCTCCCAGCTCTCATTGCTGCTGAGATCAGCTCTTGATCAGTCCTGAGAACAACCAGGTCAGCTCCCTCCAGGAGAAAAAAAAGGATTCCTTCCCTCACCTCTGTGCTCTTAACCACTGCAGTTCCACAGCAGAGATAGCTGGGACAGGTCCTGGCTCTGTGCAGCAAAGAGGAGCCCACTGTGTGAGGGATGTTGTGGGGACAGTAACTCACTGCTGGCACAAGCTGTGACATCTGTCACTAGAGACTTAGGACACTAAGCTAGGCCAGCCCTCACTCAGCTGCTGCAGCAGAGAATGTGATCCCTCCTAACCTGCTGGTAAACCTCCGTCCCAGTGTCAGCACTGCTTTTTCTCCCTTAGCCTGGATTCCCAGGTGGGGAACTCTGGCCATCCATCCTCTTGCCACTGCCTGAACAGCTCTTCCAATAAAACCATCTTGGCATCCAGCTCCAGTGTCGCTATTTACAAACCTGGAACTTGTTTATTCTAAGGGTTACCCAGAGGCTGTTCCTGGGGGGTGACTCCCAGTGGGGCCTCACTTGGCCATGTCAGTGAGGCTCTGCAGCGAGGTGGGCACCCAGGTCTTCTCCCCTTGCACAGAGGCCTCACTTGGCCATGTCAATGAGGCTCTGCAGCAAGGTGGGCACCCGGGTGGTCTCCCCTTGCACAGAGGCCTCACTTGGCCATGTCAATGAGGCTCTGCAGCGAGGTGGGCACCCAGGTCTTCTCCCCTTGCACAAACACCACGCCCCTGTCGATGTAGATGACGATCCTGCCGAAGGTGTAGAGCTGCTTGCCCTCGTGCCGCTTGCCGATGACGGGCATGAAGACGATGTTGTGCTCCTCGGCTTTGGTCTGGATGAGGTCCTTGAAGTTCATGGGCACGGAGCCGGCGGCGGCGCCGATGCCGCGCTGGGCCATGTTCTCGGCCTCGCGCCGCTCCTGCATGGCCTCGTACTGGAAGTCCTTGCGCCGCTCCGTGTGCGTCAGGTACGCGATGTTCTCCCGGGCGCCCGGCTGCATGTACCCACCTGGGGGAGAGAACGGGGAGAACACGGTCCTGAGCTGCTCCCAGAGGGAAGCAGCTCCATCCAGGACACAAAGTCAGTCATATTTGGAGTGTGGTGTTTAAGTTTGGGCTCTGAAAGTGAGTCCTCAGTTTTGGAAAGAGGGCAAATTTCAGGTGCTGCTCCCTCAGGCATGCCCTTCTCTTTTATACAGTGTAATTCCCAGTGAATTCCCAACCATCACTTTTAGGTCTTAGGGAGAGTCATGTGGAAGGGAAGGGAACTGCTGCAAAGATAAGAATCAGTATCTCACCGTAAGGAAAAAATATCCAATAATGACAGCTTTAGCCCTAAAGCTATGTCTGACTGACAGGACAAGGCTGGAAGATGATCAGTTGTTCAATGGCCCAGGAAGCCATGAAAAATCTGTTTCTGCTTCAGTGTAGTCTAGAACTATTGAGCAGCACCTCAGAGATGTTCTTTAAGGACAGAGCAAGGCAGAGCCCACTGACTTTCACTGCTCATGAGAGCTGCTGCCATGCTACCAGGAGGACCATGCCCCAGCCAGCCTCCCAGGAGCCACACCTGACTGTGCTGCCAGCCCAGAGCAGCAGAGCCACCCCCACAAGCCACCTACCCACACTGGAGGACACAGCCCGGTTCATGATGTCAAGGGCTTCATTGAACTTGTCTTTGATGGAGGGATGTGCCAGCACCTGGTCTGAGAACATGGACTTCCAGCCCAGGTACCACTTGGTGATCTCTTCGTAGTTGGGGCTGTTACTGAGCCAAGAGCAGAGCACCTGCAGAGCAAGGGACAGGGCAAAGGCAGCACAGGGACATCTGTGCAGGAGAGGCCTCTCTGCCACAGAATCCCAGGGTCATTTAACATGGAAAAGACTCTAAGAGTATCGAGTCCAATGTGTGACCAATCACCCCCTTATTAACCAGCCCAGAGCACTGAATGCCACATCCAAGCATTCCTTGGACACCTCCAGGGATGGGAACTCCAAACCTCCCTGGGCAGCCCCTTCCAGTGCCTGACCACCCTTTCCATGAAGAAATTCCTCCTGATGTCTGACCTGAATATCCCCTGGCACAATTTACCACTTAGTTTATTACTGAGTGTCAGTAACAGGAGGAACTGTTCCAATGACTGCTGAGCTGTGAGTGGGAACCAGCCCAGTTCAGCACCAGGGCAGCAATTCCTGGACAGGAATCACTAAAACACTGCCCAGATAACCAAACCTCTTTTCTCAGCCCTCAGTGTCTCACCTGCAGCCACTTTGGGAAGAAGTGTTTCTCCAGCAGCCCAACCAGGCTGGAGACAGAAATCATCCCCTCCCAGTCAATCACCCAGTAAAAGGCATCCATGTGCTGCTGGTGCGGGTTGATGATGAGCTCATTCAGACACATTCCTGGGAAAGGAGAGGACAGTTAGAAAAGAGCCTCACTCAGTTTTGTCAGTGCCCTGACCTCTTTCACTACCAATATACAGAACTCGAGCAGCACCTTTTTGTTATCCTAAGGGACAGTGGGAATCTTTGGCAGATCCTGACACAAAATGGTGCACTTCCAGTGATTACAATTTGCTGCCAGAACTGAGAAACTAAAAACACGTGACTATCTTTTAACCTTTGAGCCACTTTACATTACAAAACTCATGGTGAAACATAAGACCAAGGAATTCAGGAGTAACAGAGAGACACCTTACAGCCTGGTCCTACCTGACAGCTCTCAGATATTCCTACCATCTGGAGACAGATGACTTACAAAATATAAGACGAAAAAGCCTAGAGAATAACCAGAGTAATTCCTCACATTTCTTTAATATTTCTGCCTCTGCACAGGACTGGCAGCACAAAATCAGAGGGAAGCTTGGTCTAACCTCACTAACAGCAATCTCTGATGTAACACTGGCATCCACATTAGCAAGGATCTTTCCCTGGGGTCGGGGGAAGGTGTCACCAGCATTCCCGAAATCCAGCACTGTCTATTGTCTCACCGAGTTTAGGCACGATGTTCTTGACCATGAAAGCCTCCCACGAGCCAGGAGTGAACACATCCTTCCAGGGCTGAAGGATGAGCTTGGCAGAGGAATCACTGGGGTGCCATTTCTGCAGAGCGTTGGCCAGCTTGTTGCGGATGGGCGAGTACAGCGGCTCCAGCCGTGCCTGCATCAGTGGCAGCCAGGGGTGGATCCACGAGTGGATGGGCACCGTGTCTGTCAGGGGATTCCAGCTCTCCACCTTGGGGCACAACAGGAAAGATTAACTGAGTCCAGCCACCAGCAGCAAGTTTTGTGCAGAAGCACAAAGAGCTCTGGTGTGACCCCCGAATCCTCACTCCATCAGCAGAGGCTGATGATTGCACACCGGCGTTTGGGGTTTCCAGTTGGAATTCAAACACCAGTTCAGAGCATGGCTTTGCTCTACCCAGCCCTCTTCTCTCACCTCCTTCTGCAGCTTGGGGAAGATGAGCTGATCCAGAATGTTATCCAGTATCCACACAGGAACAACGTTCACCCAGCTATCCAAGAAATCCACCATGGATCCGCAGTTCCTTGGCTGCCACCGCGCCACGATGTTTCTGACATATGGCATCCAGATCTCCCACATCAGTCTGGGAAGAAACCCCAAATAAATCAAAGTGAAGCTCAAAGCTCCAGCCTGGGCCTAAATAAACCAAATGGGGGCTGTTAATTAAAGCTGCTTCTTTTCTGTAGCTGCAAACTGGATTTTAAGGAGGCCCAGCAAGGGAATCCTTGGGAAAAAATCCCTTGTATCTGCTCTTTTCCCTCCCTCAGGAAGCAGCACAGGAAGGTGCTGCACAAAGTACAAATCATTTGTTCTTTACCTGTGAAAAGCATCTGTTGACAGGTCCTGCCCACTGTGGGATAACAGCTGATCGTTTTCCAGAAGGCTCTTCCACTTGGCTATGATCTCTGTGCCATATGTACAGTCCTGGGAATGACAGGGCACAAATGGTCCTTTATCCTTTTCCATTAATTCCAGCTGGGATCTGCACAGAGCAGGCTGATGGTGTGCTGAGCACAGCCAGCCTTCTCACCTCCTCTCAGGGCAAGCCAGGAGCTTGCAGTCTTAATTCCAGAATCCCACAATCATTGAAGTTGGAAAAGAGCTCCCAGACCACTGAGCCCAACCTGTGACCCCTCCCCACCTTGTCACCAGCCCAGAGCACTAGGTGCCACCGCCGTCATTTCTTAAATGACTTTTAGTGAAGTCCTGCCAGAGAAAAGTCCCACCTTACAGTATTAGTACACCTCCATGGAGAGGACAGTCTGAACTTTTCCAGGTGTAGAGAGAGATCCAGACTCTATCCCAGCCTAAATGGCACTGAGAACAGACTGTGCATCTCAGGTACCTGACAGACACACTTCTCCTGCTTTTGCTAAAAAACAACAGCTAGAGATTTGTTTTTCACCAAATTCTTCATCTCAACACTCATAAAAGGGACTGGTTTTAACCTTACAAACGCCTAAATTTTTACCCAGCAAATGTCTGAGAGTGGGGACAGTACAGGGTTTCATTTTGTCTCTTCTTTTTCTCCAGACTGATCAGGAATTTAGAATCCCAGACTGGTATGGATTTGAAGGGAGCTTAAAGCTCATCTCATTCCACCCCCTGCCATGGGCAGGGACACCTCCCACCAGACCAGGATACCTGAGACAAGGTAACAAAGATCACTGAAGCCATCAAGTGAGAATTGCAGATAACTCAAACCAACACACACCTTGAGGGGATCCCAGTTCTTGAAGTATTCCTTCATGAGAGGATAAACTATGGCCACTGCCAGGTCCACCCTGTCTGACATCCTGTACTCCTCATAGTACTTGTCCTGCAGGGTCTCAAAGATCTTTGCACACTCATCCAGGGTCAGAGGGTTCTCACAGCCCGGCTGCATCCGCCTCTCACACTCCTCCACCATGTCCAGCACCTTGCTGAGGTTGCTGATGGCCTTTTCTTCGTGGGACAGCACCTCAGCCATCTTCTGGATCTCGTGGCTCAGGTTGACCACCATGTCCCTCTCGTACTGCAGCTGCCGGTCGCTCTGGATGATCTCCTGCTCCGTGATGTCAATGAGCAGCTGCAGGTTGTGCTCCAGCTCAGGCAGGGCAAAGCCCTGGGGCTTGGAGTCCTTGCCCAGGGGCTGCTGGGGGCTGTCATCTGGGATGTTGTGCTTGTGGCTGATCTGGCTGTAGCTGTAATAAACCTTCTGCTCCCGGCCCGTCATGTCGATCACCTGCCAGCACACAATGAACTCTCTTACAAAAAAACTCTCTCTCATCTTCCAAAAAGGAGAAAATCCCTGACTCCAAATTGAATTCTGGAGATTTCCAAGGATGTTAATTACTCCAGGATGCTGTTAACATACACTGTATTTGAACGAGGGTATTGCCTCCACAATGGCCTTCTCCAGACACAAGGAATTAGAACAAATAAGAGACAATCTGGAATCAGAACCAGAAGAGTCTCCTCATCTCATCCCACTTTCACTGAATGATTCTACAAGCAGTGATCTTGCCATTACTAATAGTTACACTATTAGTTATTTCACTTAGAACTTTTATAATTTTATAAAGGCACTTTAATTTCAGATTCATAATTTTACTGAGTGCACACCAAATCCCTTACTGTCCCTTTGAGGTAGAAGATGGTTCAAACAACCCCAAAAAGGATAACTGTGCTTTTAGAAGTGGGTGAGTGCTGATTATGACAAATGTGAAACAATTAAACTTAAATTGCAATTAACCCCTTACACACACTCACATTTCATCTAACTTGTCACCATGTCCAGGTCACTCAGAGCTAATACATGGCTCAGGGATGAGTTCCATGAGGCAGAACAGGCAGGTCCTAGGACTAGCTTTACTGAGGTTACCAGTGGCTAAAACGTGCTGGTGACACCAAAGGGCCCAAACTGTTCCCCAGGGGACACCTCTTGGCTTATCAACCTCACCTTGACTTGGGACAGCTCCTTCTGAGGGGCTGCAAGCTGCTTGCTGATCCTGCCCTTGGCTTTCAGCTCTTCCACTGTCTTGTAGCTGTACTTGGGCTTTTTCTTGCCTCCATTCGGGTCCTTCCGCCACTGGCTGAGCTCCTTCTGAAATTCCTGGACAAAAACAGCAGAGTTGTGGTGGCTGCTCTTTGTCACACCCCACATCTGCCTCTTTTTACAGGAAAATAACCGTCAGACCAATGAGGAATTTGTACAGGAAATAACTGGGAAGTGGAAAAGCTCATGCCAAACCAGCTTAGATGCTGTGGGCCAGTCACCTACCCCGTAGATTAAATGAACAGGATGTTCCTGGTCTTTTTTTTTATTTAAACAAAAGAAAAAGACTATTTACGTGGGGGATTCTTCAAAGGAGGGATTCTAGAAAAGCTACTGAAATAGAGTGAGCCAGAAAAAACAAAGAACATTACAGTGATAAGAAATATCTGCCTAAACGAAATCAATGTGTTCTGTGTTTGGTTTTTTAATTTAAAATGAGCCCAAACAGTTTTCTCTGCCACAGAAATTAAGAAAACTGAATTTTGTACACACAGCACAGCAAAGAAACAACAAGAACCCCAGAAATACCTCTTCAGCTTCCTCTTCTGAGTCCACCACAGGGAAGTCCTGCAAGGACTGCGGGGTCCTCTCAGAGCCGTAAGCGCCCACAGCACCTTTGCCTTTCCTCTGCTTGGCCTCAATGGGATTGATGATTCCTGGCAGGATGGGAATGGGGTCAGGAGGAGCAGTTTGTATGCTGGGAGGGAGCAGAACAGCCAGGCTTTCCCTGTGAGTAACAAAATCACCACCAACACCTTCCCTGGCACTGCCTCCAGCACTGTGGTACTTCCAACGTCACCAATTCCCTGTGAAATCACTTCATCCCAGCACACACCAAACTGCTAAAGCACAGCCTTGCTCCCAACCACATTTCACTGCCTTTTTATTCTGCCACATAAAACAGCATCTCCTTTTCCATGAGATGACCACCTTTGGAATTTACTGCCTTTTTTCTTGCTCTTTTTCTCTTGCAAAATACCCAGAGGAGGACATGACCACAGGTCAGTTTGAACACCCCTGATCCTCAGGGCCTGGATCACTGGCAGGAAAAGAAGGAACTTTAAGCCACCTGGGGCCGGCAGTTCTTTAAGGAATAACCCCTCCTCCAAATCCCCTGTTAATAAGAAACCACCAAACACAATGACAGTACCTTGAGCATTCTTCCCCAGACCCCTTCCAGGGACATATCCCATCTTCTGGAGAAGCTTCTGCCCAATTCCTTTAGTGTGTCTCTCCCAGCTGCCAAAATCCACGAAGGACTTGGAGCCCCCTGCGAAGCCTTTCTGGCTGGGCTTGAAATTTCCACCCTGTTAAAAACAAACACACAAAAACTTGCAGCCCTGAGGCTTCAAATAACCAAAGTGTGCAAAACTCCCCTCAGAAGGTTCTTCCCAGAAGCAATTCTGCTGTCCCTACACTGCCCAGCTCACTGGAACCTCGATTGTGCATCCATGAAGCACCTATGGACATTCCTGAAATTCCTCAAATAGGAAAAGAAAGTCCTGAAAAATTTTGGCTGACAACCTGACAGTTCTCAGGTTCCACCACCAGATTTAGCTGAAGCTGATTCCTGATTTTTTCTGGTTTCATCTGAAAATAAGCCTTTGAATCTTAACCTACAACATGCCTGGATTTGTCCATTCTGTGAAAGTAGAAAAATAAAGTCTCTGAAAGGCAGGAAACCACAGGAATTCTCTTCTTTAAACCTCCACTGACCAAAGGGAATATTGAGAAAAACGAAAACACTGACTCACAAGGACGTACAATCATTATATCAATTTACAGTTGTACCAATGATTTAGGGTCTCTGATTTAATTATTTCCCCCTTTTTTTAGTGCTCTATTATCGTTTCACTGCCCTCAACCACAGCCTGAGTTTCATAAATATAAGACAGAGAACAGTAAATTTCCTGGAGAACTCACTGTTTTTAACTTCTTGGTCACAAACTCCTTGGGAATCTCCTCCTGCTTCACAGGCTTCTCATCGTCATCCGAGTCCTCATCTGAGAGCTCCTCGGCCGCCCCCTTCCTCAGTCCAGCACTGACAAAGCTCACGGGGGCTGAGTAATCCCTGGAGCTGCAAAATGAGAGGGAATTCTGCTCCAGGGCACATTCCTGCAGGAGCCCGGAGGCTGCTGTGCCTTACACCCCTCAGAAATTGGATATTAAAGGCTCTCGAGCTGTTTAACTCTGCTTTTGCCAGGCAATCCCCATTCTCCCCCCGTCTTCCAGGGAGCGAGCACAGCTAAAATCTTTACAGTTAAGGGAGTCCCGAGGGCAGCCCGGCCCGGGATGGGCTGCTCGGGTGGGTGTCCACAACTAGGAAAAGGCCAGGGAACGAGGGGGAGCTGCAGGGAACGGGGGGAAGCTGCAGGGAACGGGAGAACTCCGCGGCCGGGGCTGGTCCTGGGGTCCCTGAGCGGGCCGGGGGTCCCAGCCCGGCCGTACCGTTTCCCGCCGAAGCTGGGCCGCTCCTCGTCCGAGTCGCGCTCGGCCCACACGCCATAGGTCGCCTCCTCCTTGGTCTGGCGGTGCCGCTGCCGGTGCGGGTTGAATTCGTTCTGCAGGTCCCAGTCCGACACCTCGAAGCTTTCCATCTCCACGCCATCGTCTCCGTCCGTGCCGTACAAGTGCGACATCGACATCGCGGCACCGCCGGGATGCCTCGGCCCGCTGAGGGACCCCCGGCCCGCTGAGGAACTCCTGACCCGAGAGCCCCGACCCGCTCACGGAACCCTAGAGGCGGTCCCGGCCGCGCCGCCAAACCGGATGTGCACCATTCACTTCCGGTCAGCTTCCGGTAGCGGAAGCCCCGCCCCAAAACCATAGAGTCGCAAGGAGCGGCCGCGCCGACAGCGCCGCCCTGTGGCCCGGCGGAGTAAAGGGGGCGGAGCCCGCGCTATTAATAATTAAAATATTAAATATCAAATCAACACTTTAATGGTGTCCGATACCGGGGGTGGGGGGGTCATATATTAACTCTGCAATAGCCTCTGCAGGGTCGGGGAGGAGGGTGGGGAGGAGGGCACACGCACCACAAAGGCTGTGCAGGGCCAGGGGGCTGTTCCTGACCCTGAGAATTGGGAACAGCAGGACCAGGGTGGCTCTTCCCGATCCCAGGAAAACAGAACAGCAGGGAGGGGAAGGCTGTTCCCCACACCGGGAACGGGGGGCAGATCACGAGACACAAACGCGACGTACGGAGTCCTCCAGCCACGGCACAGGGAATCTCCTCCCGCCCCCCCGAGTCCGGATTTCCACAGCTGCATTCCCCACGGAGCGCTGGGAGAGGCCGGGCATGTTCCCGCCGTGGAGCACGTTTGGCCTTTGCAAATAAATGCAAATACATTCCTGGAGCGCAGTCATTTGGCAACAGTAGGAGCAAGCAATATGCTTGGAGAACCGATTTCCATGGGCCCACTGCACACTCTTCCGTCTCGGGCAACAACAGGCCATTGGCAGCGTTCTGGAAGAGACAAAACACAGATCCTCAGGGGCAGGATCCCCTCAGAGACAGGATCCCTTAAGGAGTGGGATCCACTAGGGAGCAGGATCCCCTCAGGAACAGGATCCCTTAAGGAGCAGAATCCCCTCANGCTTGGAGAACCGATTTCCATGGGCCCACTGCACACTCTTCCGTCTCGGGCAACAACAGGCCATTGGCAGCGTTCTGGAAGAGACAAAACACAGATCCTCAGGGGCAGGATCCCCTCAGAGACAGGATCCCTTAAGGAGTGGGATCCACTAGGGAGCAGGATCCCCTCAGGAGCAGGATCCTCTCAGAGACAGGATCCCCTCAGGGACAGGATTCCCTTGGGAGCAGAATCCCCTTAGGAACAGGATGCCCTTGGGAACAGTATCCCCTCAGGAGCAGGATCCCTTTGGGAGTAGGATCCTTTTGGGAACAGGACCCCCTCAGGAGCAGGATCCCCTCAGGGGCAGGATCCCCTTGGGAACAAGATCCCCTTAGAGACACAATTCCCTAAGGAACAGGATCCCCTCAGGAACGGGATCCCCTTGGGAGCAGGATCCCCTCAGGAACAGGATCCCTTAAGGAGCAGAATCCCCTCAGAACAGGATCCCCTTGGGAGCAGGATCCCCTCAGGAACAGGATCCCTTACCCCTCAGGAACAGGATCCCCTTAGGAACAGGATCCCCTCAGGAGCAGGATCCCCTTGGGAGCAGGACCCCTCAGGTACAGGATCCCTTAGGAACAGGATCCCCTTGGGAGCAGGATCCCCTCAG
>VWZS01007474.1:156724-172384 GCA_013397075.1 Rhabdornis inornatus | reverse complement strand
GGAGCGGCCGCGCCGACAGCGCCGCCCTGTGGCCCGGCGGAGTAAAGGGGGCGGAGCCCGCGCTATTAATAATTAAAATATTAAATATCAAATCAACACTTTAATGGTGTCCGATACCGGGGGTGGGGGGGTCATATATTAACTCTGCAATAGCCTCTGCAGGGTCGGGGAGGAGGGTGGGGAGGAGGGCACACGCACCACAAAGGCTGTGCAGGGCCAGGGGGCTGTTCCTGACCCTGGGAATTGGGAACAGCAGGACCAGGGTGGCTCTTCCCGATCCCAGGAAAACAGAACAGCAGGGAGGGGAAGGCTGTTCCCCACACCGGGAACGGGGGGCAGATCACGAGACACAAACGCGACGTACGGAGTCCTCCAGCCACGGCACAGGGAATCTCCTCCCGCCCCCCCGAGTCCGGATTTCCACAGCTGCATTCCCCACGGAGCGCTGGGAGAGGCCGGGCATGTTCCCGCCGTGGAGCACGTTTGGCCTTTGCAAATAAATGCAAATACATTCCTGGAGCGCAGTCATTTGGCAACAGTAGGAGCAAGCAATATGCTTGGAGAACCGATTTCCATGGGCCCACTGCACACTCTTCCGTCTCAGGCAACAACAGGCCATTGGCAGCGTTCTGGAAGAGACAAAACACAGATCCTCAGGGGCAGGATCCCCTCAGAGACAGGATCCCTTAAGGAGCGGGATCCACTAGGGAGCAGGATCCCCTCAGGAGCAGGATCCTCTCAGAGACAGGATCCCCTCAGGGACAGGATTCCCTTGGAAGCAGAATCCCCTTAGGAACAGGATGCCCTTGGGAACAGTATCCCCTCAGGAGCAGGACCCCTTTGGGAGTAGGATCCTTTTGGGAACAGGACCCCCTCAGGAGCAGGATCCCCTCAGGGGCAGGATCCCCTTGGGAACAGGATCCCCTCAGAGACACAATTCCCTAAGGAACAGGATCCCCTCAGGAACGGGATCCCCTTGGGAGCAGGATCCCCTCAGGAACAGGATCCCTTAAGGAGCAGAATCCCCTCAGAACAGGATCCCCTTGGGAGCAGGATCCCCTCAGGAACAGGATCCCTTACCCCTCAGGAACAGGATCCCCTTAGGAACAGGATCCCCTCAGGAGCAGGATCCCCTTGGGAGCAGGACCCCTCAGGTACAGGATCCCTTAGGAACAGGATCCCCTTGGGAGCAGGATCCCCTCAGAGACAGGATCCCCTTGGGAACAGGATCCCCTCAGACTAGCACTGCAATGCTTAACTGAGGGTTTAAAGCCTTTGCGACACAAAAAAATGGCCAGAAAGGAACCAATTCTCAGCCCAGGACAGGGGACACACAATTCCTGATCTTCCCTCAGCACTTGTAATCTTTTTCTAGCCCAACCATCCGCTTGTAGACAGAAACTTGCTCTTAAAGGATGGGTTTTAGTACCAAGAATGCTATTTTATGCTTTAGCATGGAAGAAGAACATCCAACACATCAACAGTTGTCTCTGGAGTAGAAGCCCAAGGCAGCAGCTTTGTTTTCCATCATCTTTTCCTTTGTTTTCTATCCCCTTCCTCAGGTCCATGGCACGTCCTTGGAGGCAGCTGGGGAGCAGCTCAGCTCATCCACACATTCCATGTGTCCCTGCTGCCTGCGGGGACAGGCTGCAATAACCCTCCCAAGCGGCTGAGTTTCATTTTGCAGCTTTAATCCTGTTCCCAGAGCTCAGGAAAAGAATTCCTTACAAATGGTCCCACACAGCAGCATTGTGTGGGAAGATCTGAGGCGACTGTGAAGGATCCCTGGCACCAGGAGTGCGCCTGGAACCCCAGCTGATCCACAGAAATCACACAAACCAAGTGCTGGTCCTGGAGCAACGCAGGCAGATTTGCTCAAAGCCCAAAATTAAGTAAACAAGGTCTTACCTGGAAATCTTTAATTTTCTTAGTGAGAAGATGATGTGTTCTGAGTCACCTGGAAGAGCCCCAAAAGAGAAAGGTCAGCTCTGAGCCAGCATTCCTCAGGGAAAGAGCAGGACCAGGCACCCTGGTGTGTCCCAAACCCCCAAATCCCTCAGGGTACACCCAGCTCTTACCTGCAGGTGACCTTTGAGATTGGCTGGAGTTTTATAATCCCCCTTTAAAACCTGTGGGAAAGAGAACCTGGAGTGACCCCCTGGTGCAGTGGAATCACCTCTGGGTCACTGCTGTCAGCCATTCCCAACCTTCCCAGGGAAACAGCTTCACCTTGAGTGCTTTGTCCAGCTCTGGGCCCCTCTCTCCAGGACAGACATGGAGGGGCTGGAGTGTGTTCAGGGAAGGGAACAGAGCTGGGGAAGGGGCTGGAGCACCAGGAGGGGCTGAGAGAGCTGGGAAAGGGGCTCAGCCTGGAGAAAAGGAGGCTCAGGGGGGACCTTCTGTCTCTGCACAACTCCCTGATAGGAAGGGACAGCCAGGGGGAACAGGCTCTGCTCCCAGGGAACAGGGACAGGATGAGAGGAAACTGCATCAAACTGTGCCAGGGGAGGGTCAGGTCAGACACCAGGAGGAATTTCCTCATGGAAAGGGTGGTCAGGACTTGGAACTGCCCAGGGAGGTTTGGAGACCCCATCCCTGGGGGTGTCCAAGGAACATGTTTGATGCAGCACTCAGTGCTCTGGGCTGGGTGTCAAGGTGGGGATGGGGCACAGGTTGGACTCCATAGCTCTGGGAAGCCTTTTCCAATCTGAATGATCCCAGAATTTTGTGATTCTGTTTTCCCTGTGTGTCTGTTTCCCCCCTGCTCTTTCCTGATCCAGTTGAGGAGCTCCCCTTGCTCTGGAGGGCTCTGTGACCCCTCACCCGTCCCCCCCATGGCAGTGCCACTCACTCTGTGCGTGTTGTTGACAACCAGGGGGTCGGGGTGGCCGTAGTTGGGGGGGTTGGCATAGGGGTCGTAGCCGAGCCTGGCGAGCATGGGGGCGATGTGGGCCATGTCCTGCAGCACATCCCCCGGGATGTGCCCGATCCATTTGGATAACGCCTCCATGTTCACCGGCTTGATAACCTGGTCTGTTGACCTCTCTATCCTGGGGAAAATAAAGGAAAAAAACCCAAAGGACACAATGGTTGGATTTCACACATGTGCTGGGCTCACACAAAACTCACTGCCACCTCCACTGAGAACCACAGGACGTGACCTTAAATCCCATCCTGTCCCACTCCCTGCCATGGGCAGGGACACCTTCCACCATCCCAGGTTGCTCCAAGTCCTGTCCCACCTGGCCTTGGGCACTTCCTTGGATGGGGTAGCCACAGTTTCTGTCCCTCACAGCCCTGCTCTGGGGAAGCAGACCCTGGCAGGGGGTTCCACAGTCCCAGAAGCTGGGTCCTCCTCTTTAGAACCATGGAATCATTAAGGTTGGAAAAGCCCCCTCAGATCAGTGAGTCCAATCATTCCCACAGCACAGCTAAGGCCACCACTGACCCATGTCCCCAGCTGCCACATCCACACAGCTTTTAAATTCCTTCAGGGATGGTGACTCTACCACTGTTCTGTTCCAGTGCTTAACTACCCTTTCAGGGAAGGAATTTTCCTTTTTATCCAATATAAATCTCCTTTGGCAAAACTTAAGGCTGCTTCCTCTTTTCCTACAGGAGGGATCCATCCTGCACTGGGACAGGGGGTTTCACCAGGACACCTCTGCTTATCAGAGGAAAACAATGTAAGATGTGTGGGCTGTAGCACAGATACACACCTGGTGACCCCTATGAATATTCGAAACCTGATTTAAGCAACCTGGAGCAATTTACCCTGAGCAAACAGGGAAGCAGAGCCAGCTGCATTCCCAGGGCATCCTGGAAAACTGGAGCAGCTGCACATCCCCCTCCTGTGTGGCTCCTGTGCCCTCACCACTGGGACACCAGCAACTGATATGGAGACTTGGATAATTCCCTTACATGGCTGATTAAATTTTGCTAAGCCTGACTTAAGCCTCCATTTAGAAAAGAAACAGCATTAAAAGAGGAAAAGAAAGTGGGAGAAGGTAAACGCCCCCCAAATATGGAGAGGCCAGGAGGGAGTGTTGGGTGTGCCTCCACTGAGCAGGTATTGCTTTTATTCTGCAATACCAGCCCCAGACCTGGCAAAAACTGCAGCTCATCATCTTTAGCAGCACAACTAATCACACCAAGGAGGCATCTGAGGACGGGTGGAGAAAGAGGCATTAAAGAGCTCACGTTTCAGAGCAAGCAGCTCTTTGCAAATTAGAGACTGAAATAATTTCTGCAGTGTCAAGAGAGATTAAACAGTCACCTGCTCCTGAAATCCTTGCTTGACAAGCTGTTCTGTGGAGTACAACAGATCGGGAGCATTAAAGCCATTTCTTACTCAGGAACACAAACCCCACTGCAGTAAAACGTGCTGTCCCTCCTCCCTTAAAATCAAACACAAACACCAGCAATGCAGTGCCGGTGTTTCAGCCTGCTTTGTGTAACGAAAATACTCGAAAAGCTGAGGAAGGAGCCGAGACTCACTTGGAAAGGGACACCCCGCCAGGCTTCCCGATGAGCTCCTCGTGGTGCAGCACCGTGTCGCTCCAGGAGATGTCCAGGAACCTCATGATGTTGTGCATGGACTGCTCGGGGTGCAGCACCAGCTGCTCGTAGTAGACGGGCAGGCAGCGGGCACGGCCGATCTCCAGGCACTGGGAATACATCACCTCGATGGCCTTGTTCCACTTGGTCAGGCAGTCCCGGTAGCTGTTGAGGTCGAAGCCGGCGATCGTCACCTTGCGCGTGATCATGGAGTGCACCGAGGCGCGCCCGTCCCGCACCATCAGCAGGAACTTGGAGTTGGGGAACAGCCGGGACAGGTACACGGAGGATTTCAGCGTGAAGGGGTCCTTGTTGCACAGGTACCTGGCGGGCTCGCCGTGCTTGGCGATCACCTCCAGGATGAAAGCCTGCATGGCCGCGTCCAGCACCTGGTCCGTCACCCCCGCCTCGTCCAGGCGCATCTTCTCGCGGCCGGACTTGGACCAGGCCTGGCGCATGGCCAGCACGCGGGGGATGATGCGGGTCTCCTCCCCGCAGCGCACCTCGGGGTGGGCGTCCAGCATGGCCCTCATCAGCGTGGTGCCGCTGCGGGGGACGCCGCCGATGAAGATCAGGGGCATGTCCTTGCTGTACCGGTACTCCACGTGGTTGGCGTCCACCATCACCAGCTCCTCGTTCTCGGGCCTCATCAGCCTGTGCCTCCTCTCGCTCAGGACCTGCTGGCACTCCAGGACCTGCTGCCCGAGGTGCAGGGTCACCATCAGGGCCGCCACCGAGCCCACCAGCAGCAGCACCCTGCGCGTGGTGACCCGCATCCTGCTCTGCTGGGCACAGGCTGGGGGCTTCAGCTCTCTGCTAGTGAGTGTCCAACCCCACGGGCATCTGCAAGAGAACAGCACTGTCAGAGCAGCGGGGCCAGCCCTGCTCCCGTGGGATGCTGACACCATCCCAGGATTTCATCACCTCCTTCACTTATCAGCACCTCCCAGGCTTGGTGCCTTACACCCAGCAGGTAATTAAAGTCTGCATCAGTGCACACCCAAAGAGAGAATTTCTGCACTGTTTGTGCTTCCAGAAACACAGGTTTACAGCTGGAGCAAAGCTCCAGGAACGTTTTGGAGAGGAGGGGCCCTGTATACTCAGGGACTCCTTCAAACAAAATCTTTACAGAGAGCCTGTTCCATCCCAGATGAAGCTCAGCCCCTCGGTGAGGTTATTCCTCCCAAACCCAAGTCAGCACTCCAGCACTGCTCACCTCTCAGCCACCTGCACCCTCCCTACGTTTTGTTTAGTTTAACCCTGCGGTCACAGGGGAGGGGAAAGCTGAAATAAGAGAAAAACAAAAGCCTCTCATGCCACCTTTAAGGCTTTGAGTCAGGAGAAACCGTTAGAATGAAACACTGAGAAATTCAACCAGCTGAGAGTGAACAGCCACACGCAGCGTTCACCACCCTGCCCTGCCTCGGAGACTGACCTGACGGAGAAATCCGTGAAACTTCATCTGGCACCGAGACTTTTTGGGGTTTTCCACAGCTCGGCAGGACATCCAGCAGGAAGGCTGCAGCCTCTGGAAGTGCCCAGCTCAGCTGCGTGCCCGGAGGAACTCCCGGGAATGCTGGCACCGCTTCCCACCCCCTCCCCCTGTCCACCCCAGTTGAGTGCAGGTTTTGCAATCCTCCCCTGGGCTCACCCCGGGATTTCCAGTTCTTTGTGATTATGTGGCTGGGGCAGGAGCTGAATGGAGTGGAAGGAACGGGCTGTCCATGGATTCTGTTTTGCTGACAGGCCAAAGAGCTGCTCCAGAAAAGCGTTTTCTCCCCTCCACGAAGGAACACATTGTGCAGCAGCCCGGGCGGAGCAGGGAGCAGGCAGGAGAGCGCCTGGAGCTGGGCAGCTTCCCTGCTCCTGCCCCTCCTGCCAGGCACCCAGGGACTCACTCTGCTCCCTAATTCCAGTCCTTGACATCCCACTCGACCATCTCAGACTGCTCCCATCCACCCACTGGCTTTTATCCACTCCTGCCCAAGCAGTGCCTCTCTGCCAGCCCAGGGATGCCCTTCCCCAGCCCAGCAGTACAACAACATCACCACCAAAAGTATTTTTGTGGCTCTTTACTCCCTGGTCCACCCTGACCAGCTGCTTGGTAACATACCAAAGCTAAACAGCCTCAACTGCATCCCTAGGTATGAGATAAAGTGGGTGGATTTGTTGGGATGTAGATCAGAGGGACACCCAACAGCTCTGGCATTTTTGCAGCACCAAGCAGAGTCAGAGCCATTAACAAGACAAGTGCTGCTCCTTCCTGCTCTCTTCATCTGTTTCAGTCATGTAAATATATTCAAATGTTCACCCTAAAATAATTGCAAATGCCACAAGACCCATTTCAATGGATGGCAGAGGAGCAGGCAGGATTTAGGGCCAACTGGAATAATTAGGGTGATGCAGACCAAGACAGGCTAATTAGCAGCAAAGGCTGCATCGTGAAAGGAGGCTGGAGCACAGAAGTGCTCTGTTCTCCAGGAGAACCAGCTGACAGGGAGCAGCTCCCACCGAGATGCTCCAGCAGCTCAGGCAGAGCTGCAGAGGGAACAAAGGGACTCTCATATTGCGTGTGATGGGAGGGCGGCTGGGGCTGCCAGCTGTGCCAGGGGAGGTTCAGGTCACACATCAGGAGGAATTTCCTCATGCAAAGAGTGGTCAGGCCTTGGAAGGGGCTGCCCAGGGTGGTTTGGAGTCCCCATCCCTGGAGACGTCCATGGAATGCCTGGATGTGGCACTCAGTGCTCTGTGCTGGTGACAAAGTGGGGACCAAGCACAGGTTGGATGGTCTGGGAAGGCTTTTCCAACCTGAATGATCCTGGGATTCTGTGAGTCCCTGGGGACTACCCTGCCTGTCCAGCAGGCAGGGACACAGCCCCCACTGCTCCCCACCCAACATCACCAGCGTGGGGAAGCTCCCACTCCATGTGGGGAGTGGGAAAGGCAGGTGCCCACAGGAGCATGGCTTCTCCCTACTGCTGAGCTCTGGCTCTGCCCCTGTGCAGCAGCCCCTGGGAGGGCTGGAATGGGACAAACCTCTCCATTGGGATCACCCTGGGATCACCCCAATGTGCTGGGAGAGCTGAACAACATCCAGAGCGTGTCTGGCCACAGGCTGGAGGAAACCACAAACAGCCCAGCTGGTTCTCAGCTCTTTTGTGCAATTCTCCACTGAGAATTTCCTAAAATTTATGGGTCTCATTAGTCTGTGAGGGAAGGCGGATGGGTCATTTCCTCCCCAGCAGACACTGTGCTGGAATCATGGTGTAATTAGGTGCAGGGCTGTCTGAGCAGAGACAGCCCTTCCAGAGACAACACTCCTTCAGATGCCCAAACTGGCTCTGGGAGCTTCCCACTCCAGCAGGAATTAGGGAGCTCTCAGAGGCTACTCTGGCATATGGTGGCAGGGAATGGTGACATGGGAGCAGAAATCCAAGTGCCAGCAGCAACCCATTGCTGAAACCTCTGAGTGCATGACAGAACAGGGATGTGACCCAGGGCCAGGGGCTCTGTCCCTGGTTAGCATCAGGGCAAGCCTGGCACCCAAAGCGTGGGGGAGGATGGGAACCAGTGGGGAAGTGACAGCAGAGTGACAAGAGGTCCTACGGGCAGCAAGTCTTCTCTATTCCCATGCTGATGGGACATGAGCATGAACAAGGCTGACACTGTGTCCTGCCAGCTTGTGAAAGCAACAAGGACCAATGGAGCACCAGTGGGGGCATGGACAGATGTGCAAAATCATCAGATAGATGTGCAGCAGCCACTCAGCATGCTAGGGGAACCACACATCCAGCTGCTTGCTCTTACCTTTCCCCTGTAAGGTCATTGTGCTGCTACTTGAACTTCATGCTGCACTTCATTGTGGCCACCAAAACACCTGATGGGGAAGAGAAGCCACAGTGTTGATTTGTTTACTCAGCACACACATCTGCTCTCCTCCTCAGCACCTTCCCCTGCTGCCCACAGCCTCCTCTGAGCCCCAGGGAAAGGTGCTCCTGCTGGAGCTGGTGGTTCCAGCTCGTGGTCAGTGCTGGCAACTGGGCTTGACACACCTGCCCTGAGACACCAGCACTGTTCACAGAGCACAGCCAAGCCAGGACACACAGAGGGAAGCAGCTCTTTTAGGAAATGCAACCTCCTGGAAGGGAGAGGCCTCAGGGCGACTCATGCAGCCTGGATGGGATGTTTAAGGCTCAGGGGATGACAATCCAACTGGGCACAATTCCAGCACACACCCACCAGCACAACAGCCTTGACCAGAGGAAGCAGCTCCAGATTCGCCTGCTGCAAATGCTGAAATCAGGCATAAATCAGATTATGACCAGAGCCCCCAAATTAATGACAGTAAAAGGAGACAGAGGACCTGCAGGCCTGGCAGGACCTGCCAGCTCCAGCCCAAGGAATAAAGCTCTCTCCAGCCTCACCACCTGCCAAGGCAGCAGCACCAGCTCCTCACAGCATGGAAATCCCTCCAGGTTTGGAACCAAACCCCTGGACACCAGGCTTCCCACAAGGACACAGCACCTGCACCCACAAGGACTGCTCCATGCCAGGGAGCCCGGCAACCTTGGCTGAAGCCATCCTGCAAGCACAGAGCATCCTGAGGACAGTCTGGGACACAGAGCTAAAGCAGAGCACCCCAAGGGGCCAGGATCACTGGATGTCACTCTGCTCCCAGAGTCACAGCATGGACATGGGACCATCATGGGGTCACTGCTGCTGGGACATTCCCAGCCAGCTCCCCCCCCTGGCTGCACAGCAGGTCCTGGCCTCGCAGGGTGTTCCTGAGAACACTTCCAGTAGTGACATTAATGGCTATTCCAGCCACCCGAGCCTCCTCTCCTGCCATCGAGTGTCACCGGCCCCTCTGCCTCAGCACTAAGGAGAAACCAGAGGGAAACTCCACCCAGCATGAACTCTGCAAGGGCTTCCCTGCCAGGCTTCCTGCTCAGCCTGGCCTCCATGGACTGCAGGATTGCAGCTCCAGACCACGCTGTGACTCCACTGCATCCCTGGATGTGCTTCTGCAGTGCCACAAGTGCTGAGGTGCAGGGACAGAGGTGGTTTAAGAGCCCACTCGACTCACCCCGCTCCACAAACAGCTCCAGATCCTGCCCATGCACAGACACACAGACAGACACAGGGACACGCAGCTGTTTGTGACTTCCTTCCTGACACTGTGCAGGGCGTCACCAGCAGCTGGGCTCCAACAACAGCTCTGACCGAAACCCCGACCAAAACCCCCGAGTGAAACCCCTGACCTTGGCACCTGCACTGCGAACGGGAAAAAACCACCCCCACAACAGCCCCTGTGCCTGCACAGCATTTTCAGCTGTGAGGAAACAACATTTGTTAAAGTGTTACAAGCAACCACAAAAACAGCTTCTCTGAGAAGCCCCATATGATTAAAAGCTGCATTTTTCTTTAAACCATTTCCAGAAATGATTGTCATTAAGTGCAGCCTCCCCAAAAGATGTAGGTGTGGCCTGGAAAATTTGAGCTCAATTTGTTGGTGCTTAATAAAAGGATAAGGATCTGCAGGCGCCCTTGTGGCAGAACAGCAGCAGAAACTGTGGTCAGCAAGAAATATCCCAACATATCCAACTCACATCTTTACAAATCAGCAATATTTAATTACTGAATTGATAGTCTCCAGTTCATTTATAAAAATAAACACAGCTTGCCTGAGGGCTGCTGCTTCATCCCAACCTGAGCTCAGTCCAACGCTGGCACTGCTGATGGCAGCTCTGCTTCTCCTGGATGCTCCTGCTGGCAACTTGTACGGCACATTTCCAAACATTTCCCAAGTATCTCTCCTAGCAGGACTGGAATGCAGGGAGCATGGAGCATAGGGAATGGGGCATGGAGCATGGGGAATGGGGCATGGAGCATGGGGCCAGCCCCAATCTCCACCAGGAGCCCACAGAGGCACCACAGGGGTTGCTGTGGTCACCGAGTGCAGTGTCAGCCCCGTTGCACAACCCCCAGCTCGTGCTCCTCCACCCCAGGACCGCCCAGACTGGGATCGATCCCACGGGACAGTGGGAACAGGGTCCAGCCCACCCACCCCAGTGGTGGGACAGGGGCTCAGCACATACCTCTGCTGCAGGTGAGCCATGGCCCTGAGCCTTGGAGGGAAGATATGAAAATGAAGCTGCAGCACGCAAAAAAAACTCCCAGAACAAAAAAGAAGCTGCTGTCAGCCACCACGTGGCGAGAGCGGCACCGCTGAGAGCAGGACGGGTTTGGTGACTAAAACTGAAGCTGCACTGCAGGTCATGAACCCAGGGCATCCACTGGAACAGAGGCCAATTCCAGTGAAAACACAACCAATCCCAGCAAAAACACAACCAATCCCAGCAAAAACACCTAGGGTCTGGAGCACTTTGGAGTTGTGTGTCCCTTGGAAAACCCCCCAAACACCACGGACAGCCCTGTGGTTCACACTTGCACTGCTGCCATCATCCCAGGGAAAAACTAACAGTCAAAAGAGTTCAGGGATGAGTGTTCAAGCAGCCACCTCAGCACCCAAACCACACAGAGGCTGCTCCAGCTGCATCTTAGCAACCAACAGGCTCAGAGGGCAAAGGGGAATTCATTCTTACTGCCAAGGACCTAGAAAAATAAACCAGCAGAACCTGCTGCCCTGAGGATTAAGGCAGCATGTGCCAGCTTCAATCATTTCTGGCTCAGAAAAGCCTGCAAGGTGATAGCCCTGAGCCACACCACCCACTCCAGCCCAGCATCCCAGCCCTGCATCCCAGAGAGCCCAGCCAGGGATACAGGGACTGTGTGCCAGCCAGCTCCAACTATCAGCAGAGAATCCACAGACATTTCACAGCACAAACAGACTGTTGGTTTATCGCCTCAAGGCTGTTATGATTAGCAAAACATTTTATTATCCTGCTCAATGGTACAGTGTTCCTCAAACAATAAAAATCCCACCGATTTACAGTAAGCCCCCCCCCGCCCATCCCTCCTTCCAAGCACGGCGACAGCATTTTATTGTCCAGAGATGGAAACCTCAGCATTCACCCTGCCAGCCTCACAGGGACACGGCCTTCAGCTCAGAGTGGCAGATTGATTATGGAATGCCCAAGGGGAAAGCTGCTGGCGGGACACAGGGGTGGAGGCACCTACCCACTCCCCAGCACTTGGCACCGTGTCCCTGCATCACAGCAAGGCTCCGGCATGCCAGACGTGATTGTGCTGAAATGGGACACGAGCTCTGCACTTCACAGGGAGCTCCTGACTTTTAATTAACCCACAGAGCTTCACCCTTCCTTAATTACTCTGCAGTTGCTGCCTCAAGGGAACAAAGGCAAAGCCAGCACGGGTGCCACTGTTGGTGACACTCCCACGTTCTCTCCCCTTGTGCCTGACCAGTGACTCCACTGTCCTGCTGGAGGATGGTGCTCTGGGAAAGCACTGAGCTCTCCCCTAGCTCCTCTTGCCCAGGGAAGCTGCCCCATCCCTGGAAGTGTCCAAGGTCAGGCTGGATGGAGCTCTGAGCAACTCAGTCTAGTGGAAGGTGTCCCTGCCCATGGAAGGAGAGTAGAACTAGAAGATCTTTAAGATCCCTTCCAACCCAAACCATTCCACGATTCTGTGATGATTCTGTGATGATTCTGTGATTCCTCTCCATGCCTCTGATCAAGTCCCTCCAACTCTCACCCCTTGTTCAGAGCATGTCCTAGGGATCCTCACAGGAGAGGGGCACCAGGCGAGGGGAGCCAAGGGTTTTAGACCCCTGTTCACTCACCACACTTGATGCAAACACAGCTCTTCCCTCACAAAATTGCACAAATATTCCCTTGCAGGAATGTGGGTGGTCAGAGCCTGCCATACAACAGGGAGGAAGAGAAGTCAGAGGAGCTGCTAGAAAAAACACTAAGTATCTTCAAAAAATATTTTCCCAATCCACACGCCAAACCCTAAGTCTCAACAAACTCCATTCTTGCACGCACAAAGATCAGGATCTGCAAATAAAAAATTGTTTCTGCAAGACAAACCCCAAAACCTCAAATTTGCTTAAGAAACAAAATCAAAGTGTTTTATTTCCCCATGCAGCAGCAGCAGCAGCAGCCCTGGAGGCACTGGCTAAGGGCAGGGCAGGGCAGCAAGCACGGAGGTGCCACTGCTCACTTGGCAGGCAGGGAGAGGAGAGGGGACACTGCTGCACCTCCCCATGTTCCTCAGCTCCCCTGCTCCTTTTTGTCTTGTTTCCTGCAGTCCTGAGCATGGACCAGCCTCAGGATCTCCAGCAGTGCCCAGCCATGCTCAGCACAACAGACGCCATAAAGGCAAGCACTTGGCATCTCCACAAAGCCAGAAACTTTGGGAAACACCAGCACCCACTTCAGCAACGTGTGAGCTTGTGGCCTCCCACTCCCAGCCCCAGAGAGGACAGGCAATGACCTCCCCCAAGCCCTGGCACGGGAGAAACCCTTGTGAAACCACCGAAGGAAGAAATGGAACCGGGTCCTTCCGAGCCTGCGCCACTGCTGCCTCGTCAGCCAAACCACCCTGCACGGCACATCCGAGCGCCTTCCTGTCTGCCCAGCCCAGCTGGGAGCCCTGCTCCTCCTCTGCTGCATCTTGCATCTGCGAACACTGGGCCACCAAGGCCCGTGCCCTGAGTGCCACCCGGCCACGCTGGCCTGCAGCCAGCTGTGAGCACAGCTGCTTGGGGGGGTGGGGGGGGGGGGGCTGCTTTCCACCCTCCTTGCAGCTCACACCACAGGATCCCTCCCAGCACTGAGCAGCAACAGGAGCCTGGAAAAGCTTCCCCATCACAGCAGCTCCAGAGCCAACACACCCGTGGCCATTCCTCCGTGGAGAAGCACCTGGGTGCTTCAGCCCCTTCAGATCCCCCAGTCTCAGTCTGGGGTCACTGCCTGGGAACGCACAGTGTGAAGCAGCCGCTTGCTTCACTTCCGAGTGCTGAGCATTGAGCAAACCCCGCTGCTGCTCTTGTTTGCTGTCCTGGGAGGGGACAACGGGCTCCTGCAGCAGAGCCAGCCCTGGCCACCCTCCTGCCTGCACCCACACTGTGAGGCACCACAGCACGGACTGGGGATGAAAAGGGACAAAAAAGCATCGTTCACTTTGAAGAGGAAATCTTTGAAAGAATTCCTGCAGGAATTCTGGAGGCAGACAGGGCACTAAAGGCTTGGAAAACAGTGAACCAAAGCAGGGAGCCGACACCAGGGCAAGCTTCTCCCAGGTTCTGTGTGCCCGCTGCCTGTGGAATCTGGAGGGAAACGTGCTCGGCTGAGGCATGAGGCTGAGGTTCCTCAAGGCATCACAAATTCATCACAAGGCGCATCTGCACGGTGCCAAATAAAACCACCTGCTGGGGGTTTGTTTTCTCTCTCCAAAAATCTTCTTGACAGTCCCCGCACTTCAACAGCGCTCCTGCCATCCCACACATCCCCGAAGGCTCAGCGTACTCGTAATGCAAACTGCCTTTGGAAAAATCTCCTTAAATTAGCAACAGAAATTATTAATACAGTTTGTAAAAGCTACAGGCAGAGGATGGCCATGGCACAAGCCTGCCCATGCTGGTGCCCACCAGTGTCCTGCAGAGACCCCAGGCCCCAGCCTGCCATATCCCCCTGCAGTGAAGCCCCCCCCAATGCCAGCTGCTGTGGGCGATGCTGGGGAGGACCCAGAGAGTGCCCAGTTCCCCCAAATTCTGGGCTGACTCCACACAGACCCTGGGCTCCCTTGGGGCTCTGCAGCACAGCTGCTCCTGTGCTGCCACATGCAGCAGCCTCGGGGCACGGATGGCAAACCCCGCTCACAGCTCACAGGCACCTGCGTTGGCACTTGACAGCTCCCCACGAGCACCTCGCAGCATTCCCACAAAGCACACGGCAAATCTGGAAACCTGTTAGCACCAATCACTCGGATCTCCCCACTCACCATTGCTCAGTGCCCGAGCAGGAGGGAGCAGCACGGCTGTGCTGAGGGGGACTTGCCTCCCCAAACCGGGTCCAAGCAGCTGGCAGGGCCTGGCAGAGGGAGGCGTTTGAAGAGGTTTCAAGCTGTGAGATGATTTTTGGACAGAGCCCGAGCGTGCAAACAAACACAGTAAGGGACAGAGCAAAGGCCTCTGTGATGCAAGCCATCCCCTGCCTGCAGGAGGGCAGCCCAGGTCACGCTGCAGGTCCCAGTGCCAGCAACTCCAGCTAGGAGTCCCAAGAAACCTGAGCTGGACATAGCATGCATGTCACATCCTTGCCATGCAGGGCACAGCTGAGTAACAGCACTGCCAGGAGAGTGACAGTGCTTTGGGTGGGGTGCAAGGCACCAATGCAGCTGCTCAGGAGCCTGTCTGCACCCCCTGCCAAGGGATTACATCCCACAGCTACCCCGACCTCAGTGCTACCAACACCCTTTGAGCCTCACCAGAGGCTGATGCTGCTCAAAACCTGCAGGCACAGCCTCTCACGGGGCACCCACCTGCCCAGGCCACCATGTTCACCCTGGTATAGGAGGGCAGTCCCAGCCCTGGCTGAGCTCTGGACACCTGGACAGATGGACAGCCCCAGCCCACGGGTGCCTCTGTGTATGGCAGTGCTCAGGTTATGGGGGCACAGCTCAGCGCTGGGCTGCCAGATGGGTGCCATGGGAGTGGGGAGAGGGGACCGTGTGCCAAAAAGCAGAACGAGAGGACAAAGGTACAAGGAGGACCCTGTGCTGAGCACTTTGTCCCACCTGCCGTGCATCCTGCACTGTGTTCTGTGCATTCAGCACACTGTGGCCACCTCAGCACACCCTGCACCCAGCACCACTCATGAACTCAGCACTGAGCATCCTGCACCCAGCATCACTTTCTGAACCCAGCATTGAGCACCCAGCCCTGGGCACCACTCGTGAACCCAGCACTGAGCACCCTGCACACAGCACCACTCGAGAACCCAGCACTGAGCACCCTGCACACAGCACCACTCGAGAACCCAGCACTGAGCATCCTGCACCCAGCACCACTCGAGAACCCAGCACTGAGCACCCTGCACCAAGCACCACTCGTGAACACAGCACTGAGCATCCTGCACCCAGCACCACTCGAGAACCAAGCACTAAGCATCATGCACC
>VWZS01007474.1:134765-156262 GCA_013397075.1 Rhabdornis inornatus | reverse complement strand
CCGTGTCCGTGTCCGTGTCCGTGTCCGTGTCCGTGTCCCTGCCCGAGCCCGTGCCGGTGCTGTTGCCCGTGCCGGTACCAGCCCTCCCCGTGAGTTACCGGGAGCGCTCCGCACCGCCCTGCCCTCGGCCTCACCGTTATCCCCGGTCCTCTCCCCGGTCCCCGGTGCTGCCAGTGTGCAGCGCCCGGCAGCGCTGCTGTCACTGCTATCGCTGTAATTAATCACCGCCGTCGCTAATTAGCGGCGTGGGAGCGCAGGGTAATGCCAGCCGAAGTGCCCCACCGGGAGGCAACGGGATGGGAAAGGGGGATGAGGACGCAAAGAAGTGTCCGGTGGGGAGGGACAGCATCCGAGGGGGGAAAAAAAAAAAACTCCTTGAAAGTGAATTGGTCTTTGATTGACTACAATTTCGGCTGTTAATTAGCGTCCCGGTGGATCCCACCGGCAGGGACCCCTCACAGCCCCCCGATCCCGCAGGCGTGCAGCCCCCCCTGGTTCCGTGGCTACCGGGGCACGCTGAGACCCCCAACTGAGAGGGTCCCCACGGGGGCTGAAGGGCCTCTGCCGCCCCCTTCTCCCACACCGAGGGTCTCCTGTGCCCCAGCACGGAGAGCTCCTGCATGAGACCAATTCCCTGGCAAAATCCCTCTCCACCGTGTCCCACCCTGCTCCAGCGCAAGGCTGGCACACCCCGGTCGAGCAGAGACGCGTTCATGCACCACCGACCCCCGAGCAGTTCTAATCTTCTGTTTTTTTTTAATTTGCCTCACAAGGTAGAGTACATCCAGGGAATGTGCAATGTACAAGGAAAGTGCTGGGCAGGCGAGCGCGAGGGGAGGCGGGGGTGCCCCACGGGGCCCGGGACTCGTAGCTGGTAGCAGGCGGCACGCTCAGTCGGAGGGCGCGTCGGGGGTGACAAAGGTGCCCTTCTGGTCCCACTGCATGTCCCGGATGCGGCGGATGGACTGGATCTGGGGCTGGAAGGCAGACCACTCATTCCAGTGTCGGAAGTCTCCGGTCTCAAAGAGGTACTGGTAGCCTCTGTAGCCAGGGTACTGGTACCCGACCCAGCTGTGGGAAAAGCAAACACAGGGCACCTGAGCAGGGTCGGCCACTCCAGGCAGCAGCCACATGGCCAGCGTGAGCTCGGGGGGCTGGCAGGGCCTCCCTGCGCTGGGCATCAACCTCTGGGGGATGGGCCACACCACCCAAAATAGCCATGCCACCCATAACAGCCACACTACCCGAAACAGCCATGCCGCCAAAACAGCTATGCAGCACTTTCTGGCTGCCTGAGAGCCCGAGGCAGTCACCACTGCAGCCCAGCTTACGTTCCACTGGGCACTTGCACGCTGCCCACGCGGTCGCAGAAGCCATAAGCCCAGAGGCTGGGCACGTCATCCTCCTGGATTTCCATCTTGTTGCCCTTGAAGTCAGCAGACTCGTAGAGGGAGATTTTGTGGTCCTCAGCCTCCTGGGGAAGACAGAGGGAGGGCACTGGGCAGTGTGGCTAAAGCCCTGGAGCTTTGCTGCAGTGAGGCATCGAGCAGCACAGCCCAGCCCTGGGCAGACCCCACCAGGGCTCTCTGCTCCCCAGCACTCACCATCTTGATGGGACGCATGGACATGAAGCAGTCACTCCGGTAGCTGCTGGACCAGGTGTCCCAGCGAGGGTACTCGCCCTTCTCCAGGATGAACATCTCCCCACGCATGTTGGCCTGCTCATAGGCCACCCAGCTGGGGAGAGAGTCAAAGAGTGGGTCAGGTGCCACCCAGCAGTCCTCTTCCTGCTCAGCCAGCTTGCAGGACAGTGAAGGGGTCTCCAGAAAGGTTGTGGCCCCACCACCCTGCTTCCACCTTTCTCCTAGCCCAGCTCTGTGGTCTGTGCAGAGCCAGTGCTGATCCATGGGCTCTGGGCTGGAAGCTCACTCGTGTGTGAGTGTCCAAACCTGCAGCAGGCACCAGAACTCAAAGCGCTCCTCTTCCTCAGCTGGGGAGCAGCAGGACCCCTGCACAGCTGGTGACCTCACAGAGTCAGCTCGGGACTCTGTTGTCCCTCCTGCCTGGGCTGTGTAATCCTGGTATGCCTCACTGCTCCAGCGCCAGCCAGCGCTGGCACCCGTCCCACTGCCGAGCGTGGGGCTCACTCAGCTGCAATGTCACCTCTTTAGCAGAGCCATGAGTTGCTGCAGTGCTGGGAATGTCATGGGTGTGGGGCCTCAGAAGCCCCCAGGATTACAACAGTCCTGCATTTGCTGCTTCCCCTTTCCCTGCAAAACAGATCTTCCTGCATAAGCCAGCAGGGGTTTTCCTGCTGGCACGAGATGTATTCAGGTACCGCAGGCTGCACAGCCTCAAGCTGACTGCTAAAGCTCAGCTTGGTTGTTTTGCTTTTGTCTTTCCCTAAGAGCATTTTTGGGCACACAGTCCTATCAGTGACTCTCAAGAAGCTTCTAAGGATTCCAATGACACCCAAGTTCTCCGTCCTCCCAATTTTACCCTCTCTATGTCTAGTGCAGCTTCCCAGGTATCATATCTGAGCTCCTTCCAGGCTGCTTCATCCCCCACTTGTTTCAAGAAGAGTTGGATATTCTGGGTTCCTAATAAAAAAGTCATCAGTACTGCATGGTGTCATTCCAGGTCACCTTCCCAGTCCCTTGGGGATGCTGTCAGGGCAAGCCATGTCCTGTGCATCCTCCCCACAGCACTACCAGCACCCCTGCATTCCTGGGCATGCTGTTTCCAGCCGGGCATGGCGTGGTGGGATGCTCTTTCAGCATGGCGATCATCCGTCTGCTCAGTTATCTGCTTTGGGGATCATTTTTGTCCCTGCCTGTGTCAACTGTTCCCACGGCTTTGGGACCTGCCCAGCCCCCTTGTTGCTGCTCAGCTGCCTGGGTGCAGGCATGTGCTTGTCCCTGCCCATCCCTGCCTGCTCCAGCCTGGTCCAAGGATCCCACCTCATTTCACCTTGATTTCTCTAAAATCTGCAGGGCCCTTGTATTCCATGGACAGCTCCAGGTGGCTGAAATGATGGACATGTTTCCTCAGCCCTTGGCTTTGCCCCTGGTGCCCTTTGCTTCGCTCGTGGATCCCTGGCATCCTTCCCACCCATCCTGTCCCTCCTGTCCTCCTCCAAGGAGATCCAGGATGCTGCTCTGCTCCTGTGCTGGCCCTGCTATGCTCTGCCCAGGGAAATGCTCCTGCACATCACATTGTGCCCAGGGTGCCCCCAGGGCCGTGTCCCCACCCACCAGGAACATCCCCAGGGACACGGTCCCCTCCGTGGCTGGGGTCACTTACGGTCCAGAGGTGACAATGACACTGCGCACCCGGTCGAAGCCACGGTCAGCCAGGTTCAGGCACTCGGCAGTGAACTCCATCTGCCTGCCCTGGAAGTTCTCCTGGTCGAAGACAACGATCTGGGGGTGCAAGGAAAGGGTTGGATGAGGACAGGCATGCTTAGGGAGGGCAGGCTGCTGCTGTGTCACCCCACTGCTCCACATGTCCCCCTCAGCTCTCCAAGCCTTCCTGCAGCTTCTTGGCTCTGGTGCCTGCCCATGCTGAGCTGGGCTCTGTGCATGGGCATCCTGAGCACAGGAATGTTCTCCCCAACAGCTGTTCCTTCTCCAAGATGGCCTCATCCTGCTCCTGGTTTTGCTGCTGCCAGTGCTCACACTGGTGGGAAGGAGCTGCTTTTCCAGGTGCACTGTGGCCTTCTCAACCTGGCTTAGTGCCACCAGAGCCCCCACATCACTCGCCCCCTGTGCCAGTCCTGCTGCAGTGCCTTGGCAGCACATTGACCTGGCATCACTGTGGCAATTCAGTGCTGGCCCTGTTGCCTCTAGTGTCCCATCCACCTCCCCACAGGACCCGTGCATGCAGGGGGTGACCAGAGGGAGTAGGTGACAGCAGCCAGCCCTGACACCACAACCCAGGGGAGAGCACTTCCAAAGCCTGTGGTCCCCAACAAGCTGTCCTGGCCAAGGGACCTTCAGCTGTTCCTCCTGCAGCAGCTGCCCAAATCCCGTTCCTGCTGTCAGAGGGACAGAGCAGGGATGGCACCATCCACACTTCCACTCTCCTTCCCCCTGGTACAATCTCCTGCCCCAGAGATGCTGCCCTTGTCCCTCAGCCCAGAGCATGTCCCTGCGCGTGGGGAGCACAGGGCTTACCCTGAAGGCTTCTGGGGAGGGCTCCTCGCCCTTGCTGTTTGCGACAGGAGCAGGGTCGAGGGATGGAGTTGGTGCAGGAGCCGCCTTCTCCTTCTCATCCGCAGCCTGGCTGGGAGCAGCGGGTTTTGTGGTCTCAGACATCGCGGTGGTGGGCTCAAGTCTGTGACAGGGCACCAGCAGCAGGTTAGAGAGAGAGGCATGAATGTGGGCACCCACAACCCACCCCAGGAACGGTGACATCTGGATGGGGACTCTTAATAGGGTGGGTGGTCAGGGCCGGGAGAGGAACTGCTGGAAGGTTCTCTAGCAGGCACAGGCAAGGGTCCTGTGAAGGCAGGATCACAGGGGGATCACAGGAGGTCCTGGAGTCCACACTCTCCTTCTGTGGTCAGGAGAGCCCTGAGCATGGTCCCAGCACTGTAGGGGTGCCCAGGGATAGGGCTTGATGCTGTGCCAGGGGTGCACCTGGGAGCCCGGGGGGCACCGGGGCAGCGTGTGAGGAGTGGGAAGGGGACAGCCCTGGTCTGCTGAGGCTGGCACCCTGCTGTGGCCCCGCAGGTGAGTGTCACCAGCAGCTCCCCGGGGAGTGGAGGGTGGTGGGATGCTGAGCACAGAGGTGCTCCCAGACGTGACCACCACAACGGTGGCCACGGGTTAGACCCTGAGTTTCCCTCTCCCCACCTCGGGTCCGGCTGCAGCCCGGTGCCCGGGGACTTTGTCCTCTTACCTGGGCAGCTGCTGCTTCTTGTTGGAGTGAGCGGGCTTGTGTTTCGGGGCGCCGCGAGGCCCCCACTTTATAGCCTGGCAAGGGCAGACCCCCGGGCGGGCGCACAAAGGAACTGCCAGCTCATCAGTGTCTGCGCGGCCGCCCAGTCATCACATCCTGCAAAGCGCTGGGCGAGCTGGAAGCCTCTCCCCGGCCCCGTGCCCAGCCGCTGAACCCAGCACTTTCCTTTGTGCCCCCGGCACAACAGAAGACCTGACCGTGCCACTTTGCAGCGCGCCCGGCACCCGCTGCCCCTCGTGCGGCCGCCCCGGCAGGGCATATATAGCCCTGGCACGGCCCGGCCGGCGCCGGCACCGGCACAGGAACACCTCCCCTGCCCAGAGCCCCGGCCCCGGGCCCGCGGTGACACCCGGCTCCCGTGCCGCTGCCACCACGGCAGCCCCGCCGTGCCCGGCCCGCAGCCGCGCCGGGCCCGTTTGTTCCCTCCAAACACTGAGCCTCTCGCTTTGAGCATCACTCCGTGCCCGCAAGCGCCGGCAGCGCTGCCGTGGAGGTGCCAGAAAGCGAGACCTGGGTGTTCTGAAACGCTTCAGGAGTTAGGTTTTTCCAGAACGATGTGTAATCGAAGCTGACACTTTCTCAACCACCCGAGTGCCTGAAAACAGTGTTTGTTCTCCCTTGGGAACGTCCCTGCTCACTGGCAGAGCTCTTCTTTGCTTTTCAGCCCATTTTCCCCGTGCTGCAGTCACCCTGTACCACGCCTGGTTCTGCCACCACCACACTTATGGTTTTGGGGCGTCAGCTCTGTGACTGGCACAGGAGGGTCGTGGGGTGACTGTTTGGGGATGCACTGTCACCAGTCCCTGAAGCAGCTCAGCCTCTGGTGCCACATCCCCCCCACCCCATGGCACCTCGGGGGGACTTTCACCTGAGTCCCTCTGAGCCTCTGGTCAGCTCTTCTGCACCTCCACACCCGTGTCCCACACCCCCAGCTTCCCGCAGCATCCAGCACCAGCGGTGCCTCACCCGAGGGTGTGCGGGCAGAGGGCTCAGAGCCCCATGTGCTGCCCTCCTCTTTTGTTCCTCTCATGTGTCACCCAGCAGTGGTGGGATCCAGCTGCACCCTCTGGGCTATTGCGCAAAATCCCGAACAAAAAGAATGTATTGGTGCCTTCTTTTCCCGAGGTTTTTCAGGAGGTGTGCTGTGCCCGTGACATAGCTGGGTGCGGGGTCTGCTGCCCCGTTTCCCTGGGCACTGGCCCAGTCTGGTTCTCACCTTGATACTGGGCGGTGTTTTATGATCCACGATTTCAATTTGCACTCGTTTCCATGGTTTTTATCCAGATTTCTAATTTAACGTGCCCTCTCTTCCTCCCAGAGCTAGCTCCCTATGCTGCCTCCCCTGTGCCTCCTGGGCATTAATCAGCAGATCTCACCCACCCTCTGTTCCTGACTCTGCTTCCCCTCCCAGCCCTCAGCACCTTTGAACCTGGGCATTGGAAAACCAGCTGGGAGGGGCTGAGATATGCTCCTGATGGCTGCTTTGCTCATTACTGAGCACTCCGCATCCCCGTGGGCTTCCCTGAGCCAGTACTGTGGCAGGGCTGGCAGCAGAGGTCAATCCTTGGCCATTCCTGAGCCCCTCAGACACAAAATCTCTGCCCTGCCGTGGACCCTGTGCCCAGTAAAGCCCCTCACTGCACCATCCCTCCCTGGCATGGGTGAAGCCTGTGGGATGCACAGCTCCAGCACAGCAAAGAGCTGCCCCAGCAGCAGATAGTCAGAGCTGGCACAGCGTGGCCGCAGAGGGCACAGGCATGAGAGTTTGTTCTGCCCTGGTGGGTCCTACTGTCCATAGATCTCCTGCTGCTGCATCCCTGCCTGGCACTGAGTGGCACCTTGGGGACACAGCTTGGGCTCCAATGACCATGTCCCACTGCCAGGACACGGCGTGGACAGCGAGCGGGTGGTGGTCACTGTGCTGGTGGCCAGCGCGAGCTGAGTTGAGCTCAGGCCACAGTGAGAGGCCAGGGACAAATTGTGCCAGTGCCAAGAGGGCTTTTGCTGGGGTTGCAGGTGCAGGGACAGCCCGTGCAGCCCTGCTGTGCCCTGGGGCAGCCGGTTGTGCTGAGCCTCTCCAGCTGCCCTGCTCTGCCTCCCCCAGGCTGCCCGGGGCTCACAGAGCTGCTGCAGCTGCATGAGGGGAACTCTGGCTCAGCCTCCTGGCAGTTTTCTGGCAAATTCTGTCCCTAAACACAGCACTCCCTTGGAACACGGGTTTTCTGACTGGGCTCAAGAGCCATCATTGCCTGCTGGCTGGGTGGGTGCCTCTGCCCGGCCTTTGGAGCCCTCGCACCACCCTGGGATGATATGTGGATCACTGTGAGCAAAGATGGAAGGTGTTTAGGCCNCCTTTGCAACCCCCCCCCCCACCCCTTTCCATGTCCTTGGTCCCCACTTCTTATGGTGTCCATGGTTCTTGTGTGCCCAACCTGCAACGAGTTGCCCCAGATTTCGGGAAGAGCTGCTCTGCCCTTGCAGGGAGAGCAAGTGGAGACGTGTCCTTCCTCCCACTTCCTAGAAATGGGTGAGGAAACCTCCTCGTGCCCCCAGTGCAGGCAGTGCTGCCGCAGCTGGGACACGGCCCCAGCCCAGCCCCACGCCAGGGAGGGCACATGGCAGGAGTGCTGGCAGAGCCTGGGGGTGATGCCCCGGCTCTGGAGCTGTAGGGTGGGGGTCAGAGCCTGTGCCCGGTGGGCCAGCTCGACATCCCGGCTCATCAGCGTCTCTGACACGGCGCCTTTGTTCTGCCCGGTCCCTCCTCCCCGCCATGTGCTGAGTTAGGGGTTTCAGTAATGCTCCCCTGTGCTCTGTCTCTATCTGGAGGCTATAAAAACCCAGCGGGAGGCTGCAGGACATGTCACCTCTCTGGGCATCAGTACCTCACCCCAGGTAAGCGCTGGAGCCTGGGGCAGCTGCCCCGTGCCCATGGCTGCGGCCTGGGAGCGAGCAGCTGTGGGAACAGGTGGAGGAGCATCCAAGATCCAGGGCTAGACCTCTCCTCGGCACCGGGAGCTGTGGTGGGGGTTGGGGATCGGGGGATCAGGGGCTGTACCTGCCTGTGGCAGTGGCAGGGTGTTGATGCTCAATGTGGGCACGCAGCCGCCTCCGCAGCGCTCCCGGCTCAGCACTGCCATGCCTGCACCGGCTGCCAGCACCGGGGCTTTGGCTCAGGGAGATGCCAGTGGGAGGAGGAGTTTCCCTGGGCACGGCCAGGGATGTCTGCCAGGGCCAGGTGCCCACTGGGCCAGGTGCCCGCTGCTCCACGTGGCCCTGGTGGCAGCTCCAGCCAGGCAGGGAGAGCCACAGAGCTCTTCATCTGCTCCAGCATGGAGCAACCTCCATTCTGTCCCCCACACTGCTGCTGAAGGGATGTGCGTGGGCTCCTGAGGTCATTTTCATCTGGGCAGAGAGGCAGCTTTAACTCTCCCGTTCCCCTGTGCTCTGGCAGAGCCACCATGACCCACCGCTGCAAGAAATCCTCCGGTCTCTGGAAGGTAGGGGAGCCTGGGCAGGACCAGCACCCTGCCCTGTGAACACCCAGGAATGGGGCTGCAATATCTGCTCGGGGCCTCGGCACCCCCGGAGCCATCTGACTCCCTCTATTCCCTCCAGATCGTGGTGTGGGATGAACCTTTCTTCCAGGGCAAGAAGCACGAGTTCACCACTGACTGCTACAGCACCCTGGAGCACGGCTTCAGCACCGTCCGCTCCTGCAAGATCGAGAGCGGGGCGTGAGTGGGGGTCCCGGGGCACTGCCACCCCACGGTGCTGCGGGACCCCACGGATAGCAGGGGGGTTGGAGGATGAAGGCCTCCAGTGCCTTTTGCTAGCTGAGCCGCCTCCTCTGGGCACCGCTGGGTGCAGCGAGCACAGCGCAGCTGTGAGTGGGGCAGTGGGCACACCGGGGGTCTCACCCCTCCCGCCCCGGCAGGTGGGCAGGCTTCGAGCATTGCGGCTTCCAGGGGCAGCAGTTCGTGCTGGAGCGTGGCGAGTACCCGTGCTGGGAGGCGTGGAGCGGCAGCAATGCCTACCACGTGGAGAGGATGTGCTCCTTCCGCCCCATCGCCTGCGCTGTGAGTGCCCCCATCCCGGCTCGCCCCGCGGAGCCCACCGCTGGCCACGGACAGGGTGGCAGCGCCCAAGCCGTGCCCGTCTCGGCCGCAGGACCACGGACGGAGCAGGTTGATGCTCTTTGAGCAGGAGAACTTCCAGGGCAAGCGGGCGGAGATGAGCGACGATTGCCCCTCGCTGCCCGCCCTGGGCTGGGGCAGCAGCACCGTGGGCTCCTTCCTTGTCCGCTCCGGCGCGTGAGTACCCGGGCCTTGCAGCCTGCCGGGACCACCGGGGCACGCAGCAGAGCCGAGGATGCTCTGGCAGCTGCCGGGACCCTCCCGCTGCTCGGGGCTCCGCGGTGCCGCCAGCCCCGAGCCACCGCCGCTCTCTGCTCTGTCGCAGGTGGGTCTGCTCGCAGTACCCGGGGTACCGGGGCTTCCAGTACCTCCTGGAGAGCGACAGCCCCGCGGGCGAGTACAAGCACGTGCGGGAGTGGGGGTCCCACGCTCAGACGGGCCAGGTCCAGTCCATCCGCAGGGTCCAGCAGTGACCGCGGTGCCGCAGCCCCCGTGGCCGGGCACCATCCGTCTGCCCCGCGGGGCGGCGGGGACAAAGCTCAATAAAGGCTCAGTTGTCCAAGGCGGCGCTGGCAGTTGGGGATGAGGGACATGGGGATGCGTGGCCGGGAGTGATGCCACTCTCGGGGGCAGAACGGGGCTCTGCAGGGGTAGGGATGAGATGGAGGGGAATTTTTCTGCCCAGGTGCAGGGACTCTGCAGGACCCCCACATCCCACCACCCCACAGACATCATCTGCTCTTCCAGCACCTGCCAGGGGCTGAAAGGAGCTGCAGGATCAAGCAAGTTTGCACCTCTCCCCGCATCCACGCCCGCCCTGTACCCATCCCAGCACTCTCACACACCCGTACACACCCCGTCACCCACCTCTCGCTCCCGCACACCCAGTATGCAGCCAAAGCTGGAAATACAGCCGGGAAAGGCTGGTCTGGAAAAATTCCTCATTTCAGAAGAGCTCTGGAGAAAGGGTTTGATGTGGTGAAAATGTCCCATCCATGACATTTGCAGCAGCAAGGCCACCAGCGGAGGAAATGCTGCCCAGCAAGGGATTCTCTCCGCAGGAAATCACAATTAAAAAGGCAAAATAGAAGAAGAAACAAAATGTTTTGGGATGGGCTGAGTGAAACCCTCCTGCGCCCCAGGGCAAACCCGACCGGGGCCGGCAGCCAGGGAGCTCCGAGAAGCAGAGCTTCCCGTCACCTCCACAGCCACAGCGGGGCTGGACCCCCATCCTGGGTACCCGCCCGTCCCTGCGCAGCTCCAGAGCCGTGGCGGGGTGCGGGGTCCGGGAGCGGGGCCAGCACATGGCCAGGCACGGTGGGCAGCTGGCGGCGAGACCAAGGGTCCCCGGGGACCCGGCGGGAACTTGGAGAGAACAATGCGGGAGCCCAGCAGCTGCACAGCGCTGCGGAGGGGCTGTCACAAGCCCCGGACTGGAGGGGAGCTGTTCCCGTCATGGAGGGCTGTCCTCGGACCGGGCTGTGTCCCCAAGCCGGGCTGGTTTGTCTGCCATCCGTCCCCACCGAGCCCGGCCACATCCTGCCCACCATGTCCCCAGGGGTGTGCCCGACAGCCCCTGTCCAGCACCCCTTGTCCCGTGTCCCCTGGGTCACACCCGTGGCTGTGGGGTGCCCGTGACACCACGGCGAACGATGTGGGTGACAGTGGCTTTTGCAGCGGTTGCCGTGGCAAAGGGGGAGCGGTGCGGCGACGGTGCGGGGAGCGATGAAGGAGCGGAGCGAGAGCGGTGAGGGAGCGGTGCTGGGAGTGATGCGGGAGCGATGCTGGGAGTGATGAGGGAGCGCTGCGGAGCGGGAGCGGTGCTGGGAGTGATGCGGGAGCGATGCTGGGAGTGATGAGGGAGCGCTGCGGAGCGGGAGCGGTGCTGGGAGTGATGCGGGAGCGATGCTGGGAGTGATGAGGGAGCGCTGCGGAGCGGGAGCGGTGCTGGGAGTGATGCGGGAGCGATGCTGGGAGTGATGCGGGGGCGATACTTGGAATGATGCTGGAGAGGTGCGGGGAAAAGGTGACTCGGCCGCATTTTCAGCATTAAAATTTAATGCGAGTTGCAGCATCCTCCTGCGCCGTAGGTAGGGCCGGGGGGGTCGGGGGCTGCTGGAGGAGGAGTTTGCTTGGCCGCCTCTTCCTCAGGGATGCTCTGGGAAAGCTCCAGCACAAAGGAGCGGCGCGGCGGGCAGGAGCGATCGGAACCGGCGCCCCCCAGCCCCAGCCCGGCCCCCCGGGAGCAGGTAAAGCACCGCGGACATGGCTCGGCTCCCTGCGGACGGGGATGGGGCGCCGGTGGGGTCTGGGGAGCCCGGGGGCCGCCTCTACCTCCGGGCGGGAGCGGGGGGCGGATGTCACCCCGGAACTCGGGGGATGCTGCGGGCATAGCTCTGGGAGGTGCGGAGCCGGCGGACGCAGCTGCTGCCTCCTCCCCTCGCCCAAAAAATTACCCTGCTTCTCGATATATTATTCCCTGATTATAAGTAATCCCACAAGAGGCCACCCCGCCTCGGCAGGACCCCCCCTCCCCCCACTTCCCCGGGGGTGCCAGGCTGGAGCTGCCCGGGTCCCCTCCCTTTGTTAGGGCAGGAGCAGCCGCGCATCCCGGCCACATCCCGGCCCGGAGGGCGATCCCAGTGATCCCGGTTCGGAGGCAGCACTGGACATCCTGCCCCCACCCCTCCGACACCGCCTGCAGCCCCCAGCCCAAATCAGAACTAACTGCTGCACCGCTTGTTTGTATTTTTTTTTTTCCAGAATCCTCATCAAGAATAGGGCTTCTGCCAGGTAAATGGATTCTTGCCTGATTTTCAATGCTCCTGGGAGGATTTATAGCCAAAATGCTGTTTTACTGCATTGTCTCGAAGCCCCCATTTTCTCCTAAAGCTGATGATCCTAGGCAGGGGTTAGAGGCGAGGCTGGGGCCAGCAGCCCCAGGGCACGGCACAGCCCTTCCTTCCCCTCACAGTTAACCTGGCAGATGCTCTTCTTGCGGAGCCATTTTCTCTCCCTCATTGTCTCGCAGCCTTTTGTGTGTGCGGGTAGGTCCTGCCCGGCGAGGCAGGGGGAGCCCAGAAATAATCAGATTTTCAGGCCTTATGGGCTTGTGAAGAGCCTTTCACACCCTCACACCCCCCTTCTGCCGGGCTGCCCAGCCCCAGAGCTGCAGACAAAGGCAGCAGTGCTGGCACCACTGCAGCAGCAGCGGAGCCTGGGCTGTGCCAGAGCCTGGGCTCTGCTGCATGGCAGAGAGGGTCAGGCAGCGCTGCCAGGGCACAGGGCTGGGGTGTCTGCCCACCCTGCTGGGATGTGGTCAGGGTGCCCGGGTGCCACATCCCAGAGACCATCTCTCTGGGATCTCTCCAGATCTCTCCAGTGCTGGGCCTGCTGTGCCCTCATCTCCCTGCTCCTGCCTGCAGTGGAGCTTGTGCTCCTCTCCCTCCCTCCCTCCTCACTCGAGGAAGGGGTTTAGTCTCCATTTAATTCGGGTGTCCAGCCCCCCAGGGCCACTGTATGTGCCACCCACGCGTGTGGCAGAGGCAGCTCAAGCTCACGCCCAAGACGAGTGTTTGGGTGAGTCTTGTCTACACAAAATTGTTTTTCCCTCCCTGTCCCCTGGGATGTGCTTCATTCCCAGCCCAGAGAGGCCATCCTGCTGCCATCACGTCCCTCCTGCCCCACCACAGGCACCTCCCGCTCGGCTCCGGGCAGGGGATCCATTTGCCAGATGCTCATTCCCGCTGCTCGGCCCCACCGCAGCTGGGTTGCAAATGCTGCCTGGACGTGCTGTCCCCACGGGAGGGACTGTCCTGCCGGCAGTGTGGTGACAATGAGCCGTGGGAAGCAGGAGCAGCTCCGCAGCTGAACTGCAGAGTCATCACGGCCCCGCTCCCCCGGGACCTGCTGCCGCCCTGGTTTGCCCAGTATGGCAGGGCAGGGCAGGGCAGGGCATGGCAGGCCACGGGCTGGGCTGGCTGCTGGCATGGGCCACGTTTCCCCAAATCCCTGAGGAGATGGAGCAGCACTGCATCGTGGCTTTGATCACCAGCAGCCCCAGTTTAACCAGTGCCTGTGGAATTGCAGTGTCCCAGTGACTGAGCTTTACCACACAGCAGGGGCAGGGGTGGCAGCAGAAGTGGCAGTGGCAATCAGTCCTGCCTCCAGTGTGAGGACAGGTAGGGACAGTTTGGGGCATTGCCACCATTTCTGGTGTTGTGGTTCCAATGCCCCCCGGTGCCTGGTTCAGCTCCTCCGCTCTGCAAGGGGACAGGGACAGGAAGGTCCGTGCCCAACCCTCCTGTGCCAGTCTTCTGCCAGCTCAGCTGGGCTGTGCCTGAGGATGGTGCCCTGTTTCTCTCCCTTGCTGCGTTGGTTGTTTCTTTTGCAGCTGCTAATGACTGACCTGAGGTCTGTTCACACAGTCCCCTCGCTGCCTCCACAGCACAGAGCCACAAAGAACAGGGGACATTGCACAGCACTCCCGTAGCTGGTGACCACAGGTAGGACTCTGGGGAGGGGACACAGCTAATGCCAGCCCCATGCTCTTCCACCCCTCGTGAGCAGGGAGGGTGCTGGGCAGTGGGGACCAGCCTTCCTCCTCAGGGCCCCATCTCCTGGAGGGTTCTCCCCAGTGGGGTGCAGGGGTTCACACCATCCCCAGGGCCACCTGCATGAGAGGATGTGTCACCCATGTGTGCCCAGCAGTGGGGAGGGGGTGGCTGCCACAGCCCAGGGTCTCACAGCCTCTCTGCTCCTCAGTGCCACCACCCCAGGGGCACGGCCCCAGCTCCTGCCTGGCCAGACTGACCATATCCAGGAGGGAGCTGGGCTCAGGAGACACCATCACGACCATCACATGATGCCAGAGCCAGGCTGGCCCCAGCAGAGCACCCTGGTACCCACTGCCATGGTGTGGAGCCACGAGCCCGGCCACTGCGGGGGACACAGCCCAGGAGACTGCGGTGGTGACACCTCGGGACACGGGGCACACAGTTTCCCTGCAAGGTGCTGGGGTGTCCTTGCCTCCCGCTGCTCCCTCCCAGGCCTGTCCTCTTCACTGAGCACAGTGTAGGAGGAGGGAGAAGGAAAAGGGAGTGGGGGCAGAGCTGTGCCAGCTCCTCATGGTGACAACACGGCCAGAGCCCAAAGGGACTCTGTCCCCACTGGTCCTGCCCTTCCCTCTCTTGGTGAAGTCCTGGTGCTTTCTGCTCTGCAGGTGCCACGTCTTGGCAGGACTCTGCCTCTGCTCCCCTCGGAGAAACACCCAGTTTGTGGAGCATCCTGAAGAGGAACAGGGGCAGTGACTGCTGCCACTCCTGTGGCCTCTGCAGTGGCCCCGTGAGCTGTCCCCATGTCCTCACCAAGCAGCCACTCAGGCCCATGGCCCCACAGGGGCAGAAGGGCAGGGGGTGCAGTGGGCTGGGGGCTGAGAGCAGACACAGCTCATGGCAGGTGTCACAGCCTTGAAGCCCAAACTAGAAAAGCATCCTCTTGGGGACCAGAGAAGCTCATGCTGTGTGAGGTGGCGACCCAAAGAGACACAGGGCAGAGGCTTTTCTGGGTGCCCAATCCCAGCCCTGTTTTTTGGGGCACAGTGTACCTGCAGCCCTTGGAGCACTGCTCAGCCCCATGGAGAGGCAGCTTCCAATGGGGAGGTATGTGAGCTGTGGGCCACATTTCCTCTGCTCCGTGGTGGTTTTCCCTGCTGGACCTCCTCCTCCCTGCACATGCAGTGGGAGCTTGGTGCAGACCTGGAGCAGCTGTTGTGGTCTCTGCTGGAGCAGAGACACTGACACTGCCAGTGTTTCTTTCACTGCCTCCTTCTCTGCTTCTTCCAGTTCCCTTAGAGTCCTTTAGGCACTGTTGGGACTGTGTCCTCCATGTATCCTGTCTCTCACCTTTCCCAGGGATGGGAAGTACATGTTGTGATGGGACACTCACTGCTGGGGCCTTTTGTCTTTCCCTGGCAGGGATCAGAGGGGCAGAAGCCTGCTGAGCATTTCATTCAGAGACAGGTTCTGTTTCACCAGCTAAACCTTCCGCTAACACCTTCCCAAGTGTCAAAGCCCAAAAACGCCTCCTGCTCTTGTGAGCCAGAGCCCTGCTGCTGAACGGGCCGGACTCTGCATGCTGCCAATATTAACCTACTAACCTGCTGGGACCCCTGTGCCCTCCCTGGGGCTGGCACAGCCCCTGGCACATGGACTAACCCACTAACCAGCCCAGAGCATGCCCTACTAACCCACAGCAGCCCTGCCTCACGCCCACTAACCACGGCAGCAGCGCTGCCTTTAAAGGGGAACAGAAAAGCTGGAAAAGGGGTTTGGAAGTGCCAGGTGTCGGTGCCAGGCTGCACAGGCAGGGAAAGGCAGGAGCAGCCCTGGCTGTGGGCAGGAGAGATAATTTGGCTGCCCAAGTCCTGGGCAGGAGTGATGTTGTGCAGCTCCTGACCGTGCAGGCTGCCCCAGTCCCGGGCAGGAGAGGGAACCAGCAGCCCCTGCCCAGGCAGCAGAGGGGACCAGCAGCCCCTGCCCAGGCAGCAGAGGGGACCAGCAGCCCCTGCCCAAGCAGCAGAGGGGACCAGCAGCCCCTGCCCAAGCAGCAGAGGGGACCAGCAGCCCCAGACCTGGGCAGCCCTCGGCAGCACGAGGAGAGGGTTTCTCCCCACACGCCCTGCCCAGCTCTGCCTGTGGAGCCTGTTGCTGACTAGGAGCCTAAAACGGTTTTATCAGCAGAAGCTTTTCAGTTCCTTTTTAAGCCAGTAGATCTCTGTTACTAACACATTCCTGAACTGAATTAAACAAACTAACCATTGCTGCTTTTCTCTTCATTTCTCTTCCAGTGTGTGTGTCCTCTAAGGCAGACCAGTTCCCTGCTTCTGTTACTAACCTGTACTTCTGTTCCCCCTGTACTAATCCTCCCTGACTGTTTCTCTCTTGCTACTAACAATTCTCTTTGCACTTTGCCTCTTGGGTGCTGTTTGCCATGACAAGTGACGGTGGCTCCTCCTGGACTTACTCACCTGCAGCACCCGGTTTTCTGTGCTGCTGAGCATCCCTGGCTCCCATTTGGTACCATGGGAAAGAAGATGCTCAGGCTGGGGCACTTTGAATATTTCCTTCTCAGCCCTTTTTCCGACAAATTTCACGTGGCACAATGAGGGAAAGAGGCTGAGTGTCAATAGGACAGTACAAACTCGTTAATAATGACCAGTAATGGCTGTAGAGGCCCAGCAAACCCAGTTTGCAAAGAGATTCAGCCACAGAGTGAAGCTTTTGCCATGAGCCTGAGCTTGGGGCTCTCCTGAGGCCCCAGGTCACCTGTCATGGGGAATGTTCTTGTGTTGCTCCCAGCATTGGTGCTCCTGGGCTCCTCTCTTCACCCCCTTTGTCTCTCCACAGTTTATCTTGTGCCTGGTGCATGTGGAAGCCGCTGCTGGCAGCGTGGCCCTGACTAACTCAGCTCTGCATCACCATGGGTTGGTACCTGCAGGGTCCCCAGCCAAGGCAGGGGTGGGCAGTGGGTGCCACAGCAGGCTCTGCCATCAGGTGATGGGGGCACAGCACAGCTTAGCTTTCTGTCTGTCTGTCTGTCTGTCAGCCAGATGAATGTCCCTGTCCTCTGCAGGGATCCTGGCAGGGTGAAGGATCCAGGCTCTGGCCCGCTGGTGTGGGTTTGGCACATGGTAAAGCATTGACAGCATTCAGGGCTGCCATGACCAGTGGGACAGAGCCAAGCTCTGTGTGCCAGCCTTGTGCTGCTGGCAGGGACAGGCTGGCTCATGAGGACATCCCAGACTGTGGCTGTTGGGGGGACATAGCACCCCTCAACCAAGGGTCAGCTCTGTAAGAGGGGGAGATCCAGGCAGGGCCCAGCTCTGGCTGCTCTCTCTTGGCTTTGCCTTGTGCTCACTGCTCCCATGTCGAGGGCTTCCCAGACCAGCTGCTGTCACTGGCTGATGTTGCTGTGCCCCCACAGCAGCTCTCCTGCCTGCACTGGAAGGCAGAGCCGGATGGAGTCTCCTGGGTGGCCCCATGGCACTGCCACCTCCCCTGGGCATCCCTGCTCTGCACTAACCCCAGCCTGCTCCTTTAGCTGGGGGTTCTCTCTCAGGCTGATGTGGGTCTCCTCCCCACCCAGCTCTGTTTCTGTCCAACCTCCACCTTATCCCGCTAATCCCCACCTGCCCTTCCTCCTCACAGCTGGCACCAGGATGGGTTTTTGGGCTGAAGCTCCTGTATTTGATGGAAGGGGGAGACGGGGGAGAGTGGGGAGCACAGGGACAGGAATGGGACAGGAGAACAAGCCAGAGCCAGGGTGAGTGGGTTCAGGGCTCCTGCACGGGGCAGGAGCATCACAAGCCCTGGGCTGGAGTTGTCAGAGCCCATCACTGTGAGGAACTCTCCTCCCTGCCCCACGGACACCCCTTCCTGCTCCAGAGCAGCCCTGCTGTGCACAGGGGGACCTCCCCAAGCTGGTCACCCGGGGGAGCTGTGGGACCACAGAGTCACCTCCATGGCCCAGAGGACGCACTTGTCACCCTGCACAGGTCCCTCGGTGGGGACAGGCCACCAGTGCCCGTGGGTGGCTGGTCCCCTCTCAGAGCAGGGCAGGAGGGCAGAGAGGCTCCACCAAACAACCTGGTTGCCCCTTTGTTCTGCTCCTGCACCTCAGGGGTCCCTGCCCCTGCTCCCCAGTTCCCGTGGCTGGCAGGAGTTGATCTCTCTGTCTGTCCATCTCTCTTTGCTGGTGTCCCCAGAGCTGTCTGGAGAGGGGCAAAATGTGCAGACCCCCCTTCAGCTGTGGTGGTGGAGGTGGGGCCAGGGCACCCCAGCAGTGAAACGGGCAGAGGTCCCGGGGTACACTGTCCTGCCCAGGATGCTCCAGCCCAAGCTGGTCAGGGCTGCTCCTGCTCTGCGGGCACAGCCACGGTGGGGCTGGGCACTGGCCAGGAGTCCCATAAGTCACCACAACCCCGAGGATGTCCCCACAGCTCTGACGATGTCCCCACTGCCTGTAATGTCTACTGTGAACATGGCAAGTGTGCAACCACCTCGCTGTCTTCTGTCTTTGTGCAGTGTGGGGGGCTGTGTGAGGCTGGGCTGGGGGTGCCCCAGCTGCCACGGGGGGTGTGTGTGTGGAGGGGGGCAGGACAGGCCATTCTCACTGCGGCCACTTTGGTATCCTGCTAAGGGACCGGGCTCACCGGGGGTGTGGCAGGAGCGGAGGGGCCCTGGGTGGGCGGTGGGGAAAAGGGGCTGCTCGCCGGGCAGGGCGCAGGAGAGCGGGCACACGCGGGCACCCCCGGGCACACCCGGCTGGTGGCTCTAGGGGCTCGGTGCCGTCGCCCAGCGCAGGGAGCAGAGAGGACACGGAGCCCAGGCTGTCTCCCAGCCGGGACCGAGCCCGCAGTCCCGGGGGCGGAGGGGGACAGTGGGGGCTGCGGGAGCTGCGGGGGCTCGGGGGGCTCGGGGGACTTGGGGCATTCTCCGGTACCGGGCCGGGCTCGGAGGGCGGCGGCAGGTGGAGCTCGTGCTCCAGGAAAGCCGTGGCCCGCCGGTGTCCCTGGAAGTGTCCAAAGCCAGGCTGGACGGGCTTGGAGCAATCTGGAATAGTGGAAGGTGTCCCTCCTGCTCATGGCCGGGAAATGGAGCAAATGAGCTTTAAGCACCTTCCGCCACAAACCATTCCACGATTCTGCGATTCCAGCCTGGACACGATGGTCACGGTGAGCTCTTGCCTGCCTTTCTCCAGAGCACCCCCAGCTGTGGGGAGGGGTCCCGGCTCCATCCCCTGTCGGCTGCTCCCGGCGGAGCGGGAGGGCAGCAGCCAGACTACCCTGTTCATTTTTCCAACATTTTGTGTCACAGCCAGTGCCCCCAGCCCGTGTTGACAGGGAATGTGTAGGAGCAGGAGAAATTATGCTCATTTACATCAAATTGCGCCGCAGTTCTGTGAAATGGCTCTCTGCCACAGAGGGGCCCTGCGGGAAGGGCTTTGCCGGAGGGATTGTGAATGTCCCGAGTACCTTTCCCAAATGCCCCAGTGCTGGCCATGGAGCTGCCGAGGGAGCCAGGGAAGCAGGCAGGGAGCCAGCCCAGGGGCAGGTCCGTGTCCACAGCTCTGTCCGCACTGCACGGGGGGCTTCAGTGTCTCCCTTCCCACTTCTACAAATAGGACATGAAAAACCCCACAGATCCTCCATTCCCCCCTCCCTCCCTTTCAGCCAGGAGGCAAATGCTGCCGTGCTCACCACAGTCACCTTATCCAGGGTTTTCTCAGATCCTGGAGCTTTATCCCGGGGAAGCGTCATGTGTTTGCTGTCCCCAGCACCTCACAGGGACACAAATGGTCCACCTTAAGTGGGAAAACTCGTTAACTGTGGGCATCACCTTTGTCACACCCTGCCAGCCTCTCCCTGTGGGGCTGGTGAGCAGGTGCCCTGGGCAGGCAACGTGGCTGCTCACCTTGGGCAAGGGAAAGCCTCCTAAACTCCATCCGTGCCCATCGTCTGTAACCCTCTTTTCTCCCAGCTAGCTCTGTGTATCCCATATCTTGCAGCAAGCAGAGCCAAGAGTCACATGTGGAACACTGAGTGAAGCTGGAGCTGAAGGCAGGACATCCTGGCATGTCTTGAAGCAATTAAAGTGTCACTTACAGAGCTCTGAACCGCTGTCCTTCCCTCTGCCACCCTGCAGAACAAGGCAGGGGCTGGGGCTTGGTTGGGCACCAGGATAAAGCTTTCATCTGACACAGAGCAGGTTTAGATTGAGTATCAGGGGGAAAATTCTTCCCTGTGAGGGTGGTGAAGCCCTGGCTGTGGCTGCCCCATCCCTGGAAGTGTCCAAGGCTGGGTTGGGTGGGACTTGGAGTGACCTGGGACAGTGGAATGTGTCCCTGCCCATAGGAGGGGTGACGATGGATGGGCTTTAAGGTCCTTCCAACCCAAACCATTCTGGGATTCCATGTCATGCCAAGGGGTCACAGATCCTGATTTCTCTAGGATCAACCATGTTTGGGCCCTTCCCTCCACTGGGAGCAGCTCCAGGCCCGTGCTGCCACATTCTCATTAATATGTGGGATTGTGAGGCGATCCATAATTAGATGCTAACTGAGTTTTCTCTAAGTTGGGTGAGGGAAGGTCACCAAGGTAGGACTGGAGTCAGCTTATTGTTATTATCAATCAATAACCTATTTATTTTCCAACATTCCTATTAACCTCTGCGAGCCACTCGCTGTTTCCCTATGAAAGGGCTGTGCTGCTGCTTTGCTGACTGGACAACTCTGATTGAAAATGGAGCAGTGACCCGACCCCAAAAGCAGAATCCAATTAAAATCATTTTCATTTGTAGATTAATATCTTTTAACATGTTCTACATCCCTTGCTTCAGCATTTCACACAGGAGCTGCTGCCTCGTTACACAAGTGCCCGTATCAGTGGTGCCACAAGAAAATAATTACAATTAATTAGACATGGAGACAATTAGGACTGTCCTTTTCCAGAACTGAGGGACAGCTGTGATGTGCCACTGCCATGGTGGCAGTGACTTGTGGCTAGTGGGACAGGGCCACTATGCTTGGGGAAAGGAGAGGGGCAGGGAGGTCTCAATGTTTGGCTCCTTGTGCCCCTGTCCAAGCACCACTCTGGGAAGGAGAGTGGGTGAGGGTCCCTGGTGGTTCATCCTGTGCTGATGGAAGAGGTCCCAAATCATGGAGGTTTATCACATCGTGGTGGCTCCCATCCTTGTCCCCTCCTGGAGCCTGGTGCTGGGCACAGGAATTGCCTGATGCAGCTTGGTCTCAAGGCAAAGTCTATTATTAATAACGTGACTTTGATAATAAAAAGATTAAAATTAGGTTTATGGTTTGCCGACTGCCCTTTCCGCACTGTAATCATCCCTCATCCCTATTCATGAGCCTCTCATTAGTAACCACTGCTTACAAGGCGGCTAAACAGCCCAACCCTTCAGCAGCCACCATCTCCTTAACTGCTTAACTTGCTCGCTGATTACCAACATCAAATTAACTCTGCAGAACAGATCTAATAAGCTTCCCGGTGGCTTCAAACCTCCTTGAAAATTGCTCTGATGTCTCCATGGGGCCCTATTAAAAAAAATCCTTCCCCTGTGAGTGTAAGAGGGAACGCACCGGGCTGCTGCCGTGGCGCTGCCGGTGCCCAGCCCTGCCCGGTGCCCGGGGCAGTTTCCCGGGTACCCCCGCAGTGCCCAGCGGAGCAGCCCCGCTCCGTGTGGTGCCTTTGCACCGGGAACGGCTGTTTGAACTGATGAGCTGTTTTCCCTGATCCTTCATTAAACACTCCAAGACTTAATTTCGCTATTTGGTAGCTCGGGGGTTGTGTAACAAAAGAATAAATAAGAACGACCTTTCCATTTAATT
>VWZS01007474.1:117500-134733 GCA_013397075.1 Rhabdornis inornatus | reverse complement strand
TTTAGATGTGGGAAATGCCTCGGCTCTCTGGAAGCAAGTGAGTGGAGGTCTGGTGATGTTTAGGGGTGATGGGACCAGCCTGATAATGCTGGCTCTGGTCTGGGCCAGGTTTGGGGACACCCCACAGTGCTGGGGACAGTGCAGTGCCACGGACGACAAGCCACGGGCTGGGAACGACACTTGGCACAGAGCACCGGGGTGGCTCCCTGGCAATTAACCCTGACGAGTGTTTCAGCAGCGGCCGTGGCCATGCGGAGGAACGCCAGGGAGCGAGGGAGCCTTCATCCCTCATTGCCATGGCAACCGTGCACAGGGATGGAGAGCCGAGGGGCCTGGGGGGATGCATCCCTCCTGGTACACAGACCCCCGGTGGGGGTGGCTGCTCAGACACCCCCAAAACCCCTTCTGGGATAGGGATGGATGGGCTGCACCCTCTGGGATGTCAAGAGCCTCCATCAGCCAGACCCAGCCCAGACGGGGCTCAGAACCCTCTGGACACACCCAGGTGGGATGGGATCTCCATCCTTGGGACAGCAGGCAGGGCTGGCTGCATCCCCTTTTCCTGGGAAAGGTGTGCAAGGTCGCAGGCTGAGCCCCCAGCCCCCGTGCCATGCCCCCTTACCCCTGCACTGAGCCCCCTGCTCCGCCTGGTGCTGATCAGAGCTGGGTGGCTGCAAATTCCAGCATCCAGCCCGTATTTCCTGCCTGCTGGAGAGAGTGTCTTGCAGCAGGCACAGACAGGGGAGATTTAGTAGACAGGAGGTGGAGAATTTGTGTACAGGCTCCCTGCTTGGTGTCACCAGGGGCTGGGAGTTGGAGGAGGCAGCTGCTGGCACTTTGTCCTCTGGCCCTGTGTGTCCCTGAATGAGGGACAGGGATCCTCCACTCGGTCCTGAGTGCTGTAACCCAACCTTGGGGTCTGGTTCAGTGTCCAGAGCCAGCAGTGTCCCCCTGCATGGTTAGAGGGGTCAGGAACCAGGCTGTGTGCCCATCTCCTGCCCCAGGGTGGGCAGAGGATCCTGTGGGCCTGCTGCACAAGATCCCAGCCCTGCACCATCCTGTCCCTACATCATCCCTATCCCACACCATCCCTGCCCTGCCACATCCCTATCCCACACCATCCCATCCCTACACCATACCTGTCCCACTCCATCCCTATCCCACACCATCCCAGCCTTGCACCATCCCATCCCTACATCATCCCTATCCCATACCATCCCAGCCCTACACCATCCCAGCCCTACACCATCCCAGCCCTGCACCATCCCTGTCCCACACCATCCCTTCCCACACCATCCCAGCCCCAGGAGCTGCTGTGGAGGATGCCCTGAGCTGCAGGGCAGGCAGGGAGCTGTGCACACAAGTTGGGGCAAGGGCACAGGGCCACTGCTCTTGAGCAGGTGAGGAAGGAGATCCTCAGCCTTGTGCCCAGCCAGAGGAGACCTTCCCACCTGGCCCCAGCCCAGCTCAGAGCAGGGGCACCTTGGGAAAGCAGAAGCCATTCTACACCCTGATCCCTCACCTTCACTCCACATCCCTCACCCACGACTCCCTCCCTGCATATTCTCCCCAGATTCAGGTTGATATTAATAATGGCTTATTTCAAGCTTTCAACCCACTTTCTCCGAAGAAAATATTTATCCTGAGCTCCATTTTCCATTTCTTTTCAATTACCCAGGGCGGATCACTGCACCACAACTCTCCTCTTTAGCCATGAACACAAATCCTATTGCCTTTTCTCTTTCCGTGTATTTGCCCTTTGATTTAAGCTGCATTTTCTCCTGTTTTCATCAGTTCTGGCCCTCTCCTGCTGTATATCTCCCTGTTTATCTACTTTCCAAAGGCCTCCCCCTATTTCTCTGGCCTGGATCAATACAGCTGCAGAGCCGACTGGCAGCTCCTTGCTGCTGCTGCCTGTAGTTTTTCTTAGGGGACTTGTCCAGTATTTCTTGTTAAGCTTCTGTCTCAGCTTGTTCCATTTCTCATTAGGTTTTAGCACTGGCATTGTAGTATTTCTTGCATTTCCATGCTGCCCAGCGGATCTCTTGGAATTCTTAATGGCGAGGCTGAAAGCCTCCTCTTTAGTGGGCTCCCGGGTCCTCCCCAGCAGGCTGGAAGTGCTGAGCAGCCAGACACTTGGATTTTCAGGTGGAGAAAAGAATTTCTCTGGCTCCAAACCAGGCCAGGAGTTTTGCTTACAAAAGGGGTGATGGGGATTATTTGCATTTTACAGCAGTTTTTCCAGGGGATGAATTTTCAGGGGTAGCTGTGGGTGGCAGTGCCAGAGGGTTGGGGAAGGATGGGATGGCTGGAAGGGCAGAATGTGGCAGCCTCCCCAAACCCCCTCTGTGCCCCTAAGAGCACAAACCCCTTCATCCTGCCTGGCAGCGCGAATCCTGGATATTCCAAAGGGGTTTTTTTTTTCCATCCACATCCCTCCCAGAATTTTCCTTCCAAGAGAAAAGCTGCTGCTAAAACCCAGCCCAGCTTTGCAGCTGTCAGGAGCCAGCAGATGTATTGCTCTCATGGCTGCATCCCTGAGTATTAAACACGACGTGCAGCCGCCACCACGCAATATTTCCTGGGATGCCACAGCACTGCAGGAGCCAGGCAGTGTCCTTTAAAATCAAACCAATTTTTCCTGTCTCCTCCACAGAATAGTTTTATTTATCTGCACTCTACCAGCTGTTACTGCAGGTTAACCAAAGGTTGTAGAAACACTTTTCTAACACCCTTCACTTTGCGTGGCTTGTTATTGAAATTATTCATCTTGGATTGGGGGGTTTTCCTGATGAGATTGGGGTAGAACAGGGAAATCTGGCCCTTCCCTGCCCTGTAGAGCACTCTGCCCCTGGAGCTTGGAGCCTTCCCAAGGCCGTGGAGCTGCTCCATATTGCCTGGGAGGGATGAAGATTCCAGGGATGGGGATTGAGGGATGGGGATTGCAGGGATGGGGATTGAGGGATGGGGATTGAAGGATGGGGATTGAGGGATGGGGAATGAGGGATGAGGATTGCAGGGATTGGGGATTGAGGGATGGGGATTGAGGGATGGGGAATGGCAGGGATGAAGGATTGCAGGGATGGATATTGTGTGATGGTTCAGTCCTTGCCCACCCCTGAATGTCATTTCTGTGCAGGTGAGTCCCTCATCCAGGAAGCTGAGGCTGACAAAATCCAGTCTCCTCTTCAGTCTGATCGGGATAATTCACAATGATCTAAGCATTATTATTATTATTATTAAATGCAAATGAAAGTTAAATAAAACTGTTTGGGAGCTGGTCTGTGATTGACCATCCACATCAGTCGGGGGAAATACATCACTGGAACTCCTGATCAGGTGTCCAGAGATACCCAGACCCCCATTACCTCCCTGCTAACGGGGACAGTGATGACACTGTGGGGAATGTGGGGGGAGTCACAGCTCTGACACAGCCTGGGGACAGCACAGCGAGGTAGGCAGGGGGACAAGGGGACAGGAAGGAAGGGGCTGGAGGCGTCCGACCCACACCAAGGAACATCCTGGTGCTTGTACTTCTCTGTAACCCACCCACCAATCCCAGGACTGACAGAGATGTATTTTTAGCTGCTGCAGCACAATTAAGTCTTCTCGTTAGTCTCAGGAGGAGAAGGAGGCTGTTGGTTTACTTGCAAATGCTTGAGGTAATTCTCTAATGGCTCCTCCACCATTACACAGTTTTCCATCTCTTATCATATGTAATCCCTAATGATTCCTCCGTTATGTCCTGTTTTATTAAAGCACCATTGAACTATAGCCTATTGATTTAGATTTCACAGACAATTGAAATTTAAATTGACTCCAAATTGAATGTCTCCATGCAATCTGTGTTCTGCACTAAAGATAGATAAAATGCTTCTATTTTTGATAACAACTTATAGCGGAGGCACATTTTAATTTCAGGAAGCGCAGAAGGGTGTCAGGATTTCCATGACAATGGCAGGTGGCCGGGTGGCAGCAGGTTCCTGACCCCTCTGGGCACTTTCTGTCCCATGGGGCTCAGAGGGAGTGGCAGGGCAGCATGCCCATGGTCATTTGTGTTAGATTTAGAGAAAAATGGGATTTAATGCCATGAAGGCTGTGGCTGGGGAATTCCTGGAGGGCTCTTGACTTCCTGAGCACCAGCTGAGCCACCCGTGCTGGCTGCATGAGGTGCCAGGGGGTGCTTGGCCACTGGGATTTTCATAAATCACAGAACCATGGAATTCCAGACTGGGTTGGGTTGGGCGGGATCTTGAAGCCCATCTCATTCCACTCCTTGCCTGGGGGCAGGCTGCCAGTGCTGCTGTGGGATATCAGGGGATGCTCCAGCCCCAGCCAGCACCCCCCATGCTCCTGTCCCCAGGCAGGGGCTGGCAGGGCTGTGGGGATCACCCCTCCTGACGGGGCTGTATCCATCACAGCTCCTTGCAGGGCGGAATTATCTGGCTTTGGGGTCGGCTCTAACACAGACATTATTCCCAGCAGGAGGCACAGAGCTGGTGGCAGATAACAGCCTGTAACTCTTGGTTATTTACACCAGAGCTCCTGGGAGGTGGAGGAGCAGGGTCTGGAGCTGCAGGGATGGCCACACTCAACCTGTGCTCCGAGGGGACACCCAGGGATGGGGGACAGGGGGTGAGGAGTCACTGTGCCAGCTCTGGGCACAGCTCCTGTGTGCTCCTGGCAATGGGCTCCTGCCCCAGCCAGGTCTCTGCACCCACAGAGCTGGATTTAGCCCTTAATTTGGTGAATAAAACCTGGAAGATATTTGGGGTCCAGTGGGGTTTTCCCCTCTGGTGCCATGTTCTGACTGCAGGCTCTGTGTCAGTTCTGCTCTCCATGTGCTGCTGAGGGAATTCTTGAGAGTGTCCTTAGCAGGGCCAGCAGCTGGATTGATGATCCTTGTGGGTCCCTTCCAACTCCAGGCACTGGGAAAAAATCCTTCTCTGTGAGTGTGGTGAGGCCCTGGCACAGGGTGCCCAGAGAAGATGTGGATGCCCCTGGATCCCTGGAAGTGTCCAGGGTCAGGTTGCACAGGGCTTGGAGCAACCTGGGATAGTGGAAGGTGTCCCTGCCCATGGCAGGGGGTGGAACTGGATGAGTTTAAGGCCCTTTCCAGCCCAGGTTATTCCAGGATTTCCCAGCCATCAGGGCTGTGTGTGGGACCAGTGCACCTGCCAGCGGTGGGGAGATGACAGGAGACCTAAAAAAACCTGCTGGCATTGGTGCTGCCCACCTGGAAGGACAAACTCCCCCCCAAACACCTCTGCTGAAACCCACCTGCCTTTGAAACCCACCTAAATTCCTACAGCCAAAGCTGTCACCCAATTTCTCAGAGCACCGTGGTTTTCTCCGAATGATAGACAGTAATTAAAACTCAGCTAATAACCTCCTCACTCCTGACATTTCTACAGGGGTTTTCTTCACCATTATCTACATATAGATTAAAAATTGTAATTGGACCAGAGATAGGGTTAGAAAAATCCACCCCCTTCCCACTGATCGTTTGCTGCTGAGTGACACTTGGAAATTTTATTTAATCTGAGGAAAATTGAGTTGAACTCCAGTAAAAGTTGAGTTAACGTGAAGTACCTGCACTGGCTGGGAAATGCACTTGGCTGAGGGATGAAAGGAAAGGGTGGGAAAAAGGGTGGAGCAGCAACAGGGATCATATCAATATTTTCACATCAAGAAAACTAAAAAAATGGAAGAATTGATGATGTTGGCAGCACGAGGTGCTTTAAAAATTCATTGGGAGCAACCAGTCAAGCTGAGAATTAATCCAGCAATTCCCAATCTCTTGCCATCCTATCCCATGGTTCATGTTTTCCTGGAATGCCCAGCTGCCCCCTGGGCATCCCGGGAAAGTGAAGATCCTGTGAATTCCGAGCATCTTTGCACCCATCCCAGCCCCACAATGACTATAGACACTTAATTATGACCTCAATAATTATTATACCATGGAATTACTAATGGGATAATGACAGCATTTATTGGAAGCGGTGACATATTAACTAAGCAGGGCAGTATTAATTGCAATGGTGAATTATTCTCATTGCCACTATTTCAATTCTTGTTTTGTCACTATTACGTTTATGACAGCAATAATTACATCTCTAAAATACTCATTATTAGGAGATATACAGAATAAGTCTGGATAAATGCAGCAATTAAGGGATAATGCTCCTGGTGGGGAGTTGAGGAGCAAGAAATTGCTTTTTAGGCTGGTTTTAAGGGCCCTCCTGATGGAGATGACCTTTCACAGGATGAAGGCTTGGCACACGGGAAGCATCCTTGTTGGCACAGGGATCACATTGCCCCAAGACCCCAGAGAGGCTTCAGCTCCTGGAGATGGTTCTAGCTGGGATGTCTGGGGGTGTTTCCATGAGCAGGGATGCCCAGAGGTGCCAGTCTGGGGGTCCCTGTGAGCTGGGGTGCCTGGAAAAGATCAGCAAGATCATCAAATCTATCAAATCCAAACATCAGCCCAGGCCCACCACACTGCTCACCACTAACCTGTGTCCCCAAGGGCCACATCCAACACATTTTCTGAACATGTCCAGGGATGGGGACACCACCACCACCCCCTTCCAATGCCTGACCACATTTTCCATGAAGAAATTCTTCCTGAGGCTGTTTCCTCTTCTCCTGTCATCTGTTGCTTGGGAGAAGAGCCTGACCCCTACATGGCTCCAACCCCCTTCCAGGGAGTTGCAGAGAGCAAAAAGGTCTCCCCCCTACATCCATGCTGCTTCTCGACCCAATTCCTTCTCCTGTGCTTATCTCCAGCAGCCAGAACAAGGATGTTTGTCCCGGAAAGTGCTCTTTCTCCAGCCGCATCCTGTTCTTTCTCCCAGCGCGCTGTTCCCAGCAATCCTTGGCTGCCATCCGGCTCTCGGGGCTGCAGACATCACAGCGGTCCCCGCTGCTCTGCCTTGCCCAGGTGTCGCGGTGTGTCCCCACACGGTGTCCCTCTTCCCCCGCGGCACGGCCCCGCCAGCGCCGCCATCCATCACCGCCGCTCCTCCCGCAGACAATGAGGGAAAATCGGGCTTTTCAGGAGCGCCACTTTGTTGTTTGTACAAAGGAGTTGGGCTGTTAACACGTGTAAGGTAATGGGATCCCCCCCGGGCTGCGCGGGGCTCTGCCTGATGGATTACCCACCCCATTCATCTAAATTATGTCACAGGCAATGAGCAGCTTGCTCGGCCGGCGTGGCAGCGCTGACACGCTCACGGTGACCGCGGGACAGCCCTGTCCCCATGGCCAGCCCGGCACCTTCCGGCCACATCGGGGTGACATTCCCCGAGCAGCGCCCGGGGCGCACGGCGGGCGCCAGACCCCAGCAAGGGGCTGCTGGGGTGGGTACGGGCAGGTTCTGACAGACAGCCCCTGTGGTTTTCCAGGCATTCCAGTGCTTAAAGGAGCTTATAGAAGAGATGGAGAGTGGTGTGGGCGGGTAGTGATAGGAAAAGAGGGAATGCTTTCAAACTAAAAGAGGAAGGATTTAGATTTGGTGTTGGGAAGGTGTTCAGAGGGCAGTGAGGGCCTGGCACTCTGGGTGCCCAGAGAAGCTGTGGCTGCCCCATCCCTGGAAGTGCTCAAGGCCAGGCTGGAAAGGGCTTGGAGTAAATTGATCTAGTGCAAGGTGAAGAATTTCTACCTCTTAGTGGAGAATTTCTTACTCTTACCCACGTCAGCTCTCAGCTGCACAGAATCCCCAGGGATCACACCAGTGACAGTAAATTGGGTCCATCCCTGCTCACACGTCCCACGCTGGGGCTCACCCAAAGGAAGAATCAAACTGGCTTATTTTAGAGATGAAGAAAGGAAGGAGAGAAGGGAGAGAACCCAATTTTCCTCCCAATTTGGTGCCACACTGACGCCTGGAGATGGTGTCTAATTTGACAAGGCCGTTGGTCCTGCAGTGATGGTGTTTGACTAATGACAGGATGAACTCTCTGCCGGTGCTGCCTGCACTGGAATAGCCCTGGGCAATCACCCAGCCACATGTTCCAAATGTGGCAAAGGAAATTGTCTAATAAAGCGATAAAGTGAGGGACTCACTAAATGATTTGTCTTTTAACTATTGTAATGGATTTTTTTTTTTTAACATTGTTTTATGTTGGAATGCAAAAAATTATTACAAGTAATTAGAGTCATTTTGATTCAAATCTCTGCTTGGGCTTGACATATTTTGCATACTTCCACCCCATATAACAAGTCAGCTCATAAAAATGCAGGCAGCTCGGAGCGTGGCAGCTCAGGCGAGAGCTGGGGTTGTCTAAACCACCGTCAGATGCCTCTGCCTCAGCGAGGGGAGGGAGGGGGGGATACAGCACCACGTAAATTTATTTTGTCTCATTAGGGAGCAAGGAAGAAGCGAGTTCTTCATCACCACGGAGCTGCAGCATCACGGCTCCCCTGGCACCGGCACAGCCCAGGACTAGCACGGCTCCCACCGTGGCTCCCTGGGCACTCACAGCCCCAGGAACCAGCCTGGGAGGGGAGGGTTGGTGTTTCGTCCTGATTCTTCAGCATCCTGAGCGTGCACAGGCACTGGGAGGCTCTGAGCAGGGATTTATCCACCCTGCCTAAAGCAGGAGTGTTTGAGCACAAAACCTTGGATCTTGGGGCTGCTTGACAGGAGCCCTCTCACCACTTTTCCTTCCCTGGGGTGATCATGGGCTCATCAGCATTTTAATAATGGATGAAGTCACAGGCAGGCTGTGGCACAGATCCCCATCAGACTGGCACACACAGCGTGGCACAGCCACTGCACCAAGGGCACACTGCCCGTGGCGTTGGCCAGCCAGGAGGGTTCTGCCCAGGGAAGAGGGAGAGCTCGGGAATCACACTGGCTTTCTGAAGGCAGCACTCAGCCTCTTCAGGAACAGTTTAGCACAGGGCAGGGCCACCTCTACAGGTACCAGGAACAAGTTGGTTCTACCCCAGCAGGCAGGTCAGTGCTGTTCCCTGGACCCCAATTCCCACCTGGCTCTGGCACAGCTCTGCCCTCCTGCCCCTCCTGCCCAACACAACCTGGACCAACCATAACTTAGCTCCAAATCCTTGAGGGGTGTCACAGGCACAGCAGCACCAGCAGCAACATTGGGTCAGTCCCAGAGGACTGGGAGGTCAGACAGGAGGACTCAGAGCCAGGCTTTGTGCCAGGCTCAGTGCCACACTGCCAGACTTAACCCTGAGATACTGGGAAACCCCTGAGGACGGCTGAGTGGCTGCATGGTGCTCATGCTGGGGCTGCTGGGGCTGCTTGGATCCCCAGGACTGTGGTTGAGAGGAGATGGTGCCATTCAGCTGGGTCCAAACCCTGCTTGGACCCCTGGGACTGTGCCAGAGAGGAGTCAGCATCCTGCCTGTCCCCCATGGAAGGACCATGCCATGCTGACAGTGCCGTAGATCTGCTGGTGACAATCAGATGGGATCTTTTACCCACCGCTTTATGTATCTCACCCTGTACACAGCATCTCAATACCAGATCTTATTCTTTCTATTTGTCTTGTTTGAAAGCCCCTGTGTAAGAGAGACAATTTTTTAACTGTAAGATGGATTGCCTGGAGCTGTGCGACAGCAGGGACGGGAGGCAGGGGATGATGGATAACGTACAAATGATTAGAGGACAGGCCGCACAAATTCAGGTGGAGAAAAAACCGTTCCTGGCAATGTCACAGCTCCCTCCCCTCTGGTCAGCGCTGGCACGAGCCCCTGGCAGTGCCCACAGCTCCTTTTTTGCAGAGTTGGAGGGTCTGACACAAACCCTGCACCTCCTCACGGCTGCAGGGCTGCACCAGGTGTGATGCTGGTGCTGCAGGATCCCTCCAGCCTCACTCCCCCACCCCTCCTGCGGAGAGAGAGCACGGGCAGCTCTCCCCAGGGCTCCATCCCCACCTCAGCCTGTTCCCAGGGCAGGCTGAGGCTGAGAGGATGATGAGTGCCAGAGACAGGGGGCAGCTGGAGGGAGAGCTTTGCTGCCAGACATGCCATGGTACTTGCCAAAGCCGATGCTCTTTTCCAAAGAGGATGCTCCAAGCTGGCCCTCTGGCTACCAGGGCTGGGCTGATGCAGGATCCCACCCTTGGGACAGCCATTCCCCTGCCGTGGTGTGTGCCAGGCACCCCCAGCCATGTGGCACTGCCAGGGTTTGCTGTGGGACAGCCCTGACAGCCCATCAGAGGACCCACAGCCATTCAGGGTGATGGCGGGGTGCTGGCACAGTGCTGGCACTGCCACTGCTGGAGACATGGAGCCAGCCCCCGCTCCCAGCCTGGCAGAGCTGTGCTGGGCTCGGAGCTCCCTCCGCCGTCTCATTAATCCTGATTTACAGGCGGAGGCAGCAGCCCAGGGCCCTCCTAACAGGCTGCCCAGGCTGATGTGCTTGCTCTAGACACAGCAGTGCCCGAGAGGAGGCCACGCTGAATTATTCAGATCCGCACGGGAAGGGAAGCGGGAGCTGCCGGCGCGGCGTGGCAGTGTCCCGGCTGCACTCCGGGTGCCAGCAGAGTGCCAGACACTGTCCCCTCACACACCAGGGAGGACCAGCATGGCACTGTCCCGAGCCCTGCTGTCCGGCAGTGACACACACGAGGTGCCACATGCCACCACTGCCAGCCAAGCCCCAGGCTCTCAGCACAAGGGTGGAGCTTCCCCTCCATCTGCTCACCCAATACAGATGCTAGCACCTCTATTACACCTCTGTTCAGCTATTTTTCAACTTAAAGGCCTAATAATGCCTTAATAAAACTCTTTAATTACAGAAAATGTCCTTTATTAAACATAATCACCATATGGTTGTAAAGTACTTATGGCCACATCCGTTACCTGGGAAAGTGAAGCTTCTCCTGTGGCACCGGCACCAGCAGGGCGTGTTTAATTTATCCTACAGCACCCATGTTCGTGCTCTGGAGATCAGAGGAGCTTGTCACGAACAAGACGACTGGAAACCTTCTCCTGTGCCCTACGTGCCTGAAGTGCCTCCTGAGTCACTTTACCCCTGTGGTAGACCCGGGCTGTGGTCACACGGCAGCTCCAGACCCACTGCAGGGCTCTGCAGCCTCGGGGACTGGGACCAGCCCCCTGCAGCCCCGGGCAGGCACGGGACACCCGTTTGGTGGCACCTGTTGTTTGTCACCGTTTGGTGGCAGGTGCTGGTGTCCGAGCCCCTTCTCCGGCACCCCAGTCACAGTGCCCGATGAATCCGTCACACGGAGACGCATTTTGCACGAGCTGCTGAACCACTGGCTCCAAAGCAATTAGCAAAAGTAATGAACTTCAGCGCTGCGGCATTGAGGGGAGCCATCGACCCTTTCTTCTCTGCACGAGGTGACTGGAGATGCTGGTCCATGAAGAGCTCTGGACATCCCGGTGCTGGCTGCTCGCACCTGTGCGAGGTGACAGTGACACAGCCGGGTGTCTCTCTTGCCTTAGCACCACAGCCCCACCTGCAGGGAGAGCCCTGCAGAGCCCCAATGTTCCTGCGTGCACCCGTCCCTCTCCAGGGCAGACATCAAGGCACCAAGCCCTGGGATCAGTGCAGGGTGTCAGGGATCTGTGCAGGGCATCAGGGATCAGCACAGGGTGCGGGGATCAGTTCAGGGTGCAGGGATAAGTTCAGGGTATCAGGAATCAGTTCAGGGTGTCAGGGATCAGTTCAGGGTGTCAGGGATGAGTTCAGGGTGTCAGAGATCTGTGCAGGATGTCAGGGATCAGCACAGGGTGCCAGGGATCAGTTCAGGGTGTCAGGGATCAGTTCATGGTGTCAGGAATCAGTTCAGGGTGTCAGGGTTGAGTTCAGGGTGTCAGGGATCAGTCCAGGGTGTCAGGAATCAGTTCAGGGTGTCAGGGATCAGTGCAGGGTGTCAGGGATCCGTGCAGGGTGTCGGGGATCAGTTCAGGGTGTCAGAGATCTGTGCAGGATGTCAGGGATCAGCACAGGGTGCAGGGATCAGTTCAGGGTGTCAGGCATCAGTTCAGGGTGTCAGGGTTGAGTTCAGGGTGTCAGGGATCAGTTCAGGGTGTCAGAAATCAGTTCAGGGTGTCAGGAATCATTTCAAGGTGTCAGGGATCAGTGCAGGATGTGAGGGATCTGCACTGCCTGCACAGGACGATGTTCTGCTTCATGGACTCATTTAATCCTCCAGCACACAGGAATTGATCACTTTGTGCAGGAGCAGCACAGCACAGACACAAAGAAATGTCCCTTCCCAGGCAGCTCTGCTGGTGCTGGAGACCCAGACGGGCCTGTGGGAAAGGTTTGCTGAAGACAAAGGGGCTGCAGGGACACCTTTGCACCCCTTGTCCTCGCCAAAGGCTGGGTGTGAAGCTGGAGGAGAAGGAATTGCACTCATTTTTCAGCTGCTGCAATTTTACGTGTAATTAAGTTTATTAATTGTGTATATTAGTGATGAAATGGAGACACATGACTGTGGGAGCCCGCCCCAGCAGGCATCCATCTCCCAGGCATCTCCCAGACCCTCTCCCAGAGGAATTGGAGCTCTGTCACACCATCTGCTGAGGGATCCAGTGAGCCCTTGGGTCACCCCACTGCCCTCCCCTGTCCTGGAGCAGGGTGGGTGTTGCTGCTCCTAAAGTTTGTGCAAATGGGCCCCAGGAATGCTGCTGGGAGGGTCCTGGGGTGTGGGGTGGGGGTTGTTTGGAGCAGATCCTGCCTGGCAGCAGAACTTGTCCAACCTGGCCTTGGACATTTCCAGGGATGGGGCAGCCAGAGTTTCTCTGGGCACCCTGTGCCAGACACTGAGGACAAGAAGAGAGATGGTGCAAATGTGGATGGGTGGGGGGATGGACAGACTGAGGCACTCTATCGTTACAAACAACTCTGATGATTATTCATTACAAACAGACAAATCTGTTAATTGCGGTATTAACCTGGCAGCCCCTCTGCCCGGTTTGTGTCTCAGCTCATGCCCAACATCCCCTCCTGGCTGGTGCTGCTGTCCCTTGGGGTGGGCAGGGGTCAGGGGACCAGCAGGGACATGGCAGAGGCCAGGCTCAGCACAGGAGACTCCTCTGGCAGGTTTCTCCCTTGGGCTGCTCAGGGGAGTTCAGGCCTATTAAAGATTTGCTGATTCTCATGGCCCTAGGTGCAGCCAGAGGCTGAAAACTCCTCATTTCCCCGCTCCACAGCCCTGTGCAGTGATGAGCCTCTTGTTTAGATGCTGCCTCGGCCTTTTGTCCTGATTGGATTTAGGTTTTGCCGCTAGGAAAAAATGCGAGGGATGGAGTGCTGGAGCACAGATGCTCTGGGTTTGCTCCTAATTTGCACTAAGGGGTTCTGGCACTGCTGCCCCACTCCCAAAGCACCGCAGGCTGTGTTGGAATGTGGCTCAGGAGTGGAGGGACACACACACTCCTCTGCAGGTGTCTGCTGATGTGGTGACAATGGCCATTTGCAGGAAAAAAATCGTGCCCTGCCCTGCATCTCAGGTGTTTGCAACCCCACTCTCCATCCCAGGCCGGGGGAATTGGTGCCTTCCCACGTTCATCTTCCTTTGTTTGCAGCCCAAGCAGCCCCACAGTGCATCCCCACAGCTCAGCCCCACAGCTTCCTGGGCCTGGGGTCAGTCCCAGCCAGGCACCTCAGTCACTCTTTCCATGACGTACATTTTTGGGAACATCTGGTTAACATTTTCTAAACAAAAAGAGCTCTTCTTTGCTGAAAAAAATGGCTTCTTTCCTCTTCTCAAAATTGCTGAGATATGTGAAAAATAGTCCTTTTTATATCTTCCCCGAGGCGTTCTGTCCTTAACCTGCTTTCCTGAAGGAACCTGTCTGTAGGGTCAGAACCTGCCATTAGAGTCCCTCCCAAGAAACACTTTCTCTGGACAGGACCCATTGGATCCGTCTCTGCCTGCAGACACCCAGAAAAGTGGGGCAGGACTTTGTTCCTCCTCCTTGGGTTCACCCTCCTTGTCCCTGTGAGGAGGGACAAAACTGTGATTTGACTCCCATCCCCAGGATCTGAGGGTGTCCCCACTCCAGCAGGAGCCTGGAGCTGTTCCCCACTGCAAGGCCAGTGCTTGGGAGGTTTTCAGGCCCTGTGGCTTGCAGGGATGGGGTGAGACCTTCACCTCACAGGTCCCACATCCTCCTCCCCATGGGATCCCAGCCTGGCTGTGGCCACCCAGGCTAATGGGATTCTGAAGCTTTCTATGGAGGGCAGATTTTGCACTATTTCCCCCCCCTTCAAATCTCCATCCCTCGGATTTGATGGGGCCCTCTGGGGACCAGGATGCCGTTTGATCTCATTTTGTGTTCCATTTCTGATGTTACACCTTGTCATGGTGTATTAAGTGCCATCAAGCTCCGTAACGCGGTGACACAAGAACCTGATGCTACATGATCGACAAAAATACGCCAGTCCCCGGAGAGCTGCTGACACTGTCAGCTCCACCACGCTCCTGCCCCATGCCAGCCACAGACCCCCTTCCCTGGCAGCTCTGTGCCTCTGCTGGGGAGCAGGGGAGCTGAATTCCATTAAACCTGATGTCCTGGAGCCTGACACCTGCAGAAAATGAGGCCCCAATTAGCAGCAGGACCCGCAGCCAGAGGTGGTTTGAGCACCTTGAGGCTGTGCAGGACCCGTTTGCAGCGGGGCAGCGGCAGGGAAAACCTCGAGGGGCTACAAATTCTGGAGAAAACCCTAAAAGAGGGTTCACATCGAGCTACAGGACTCCCTGCTCTGCAGAGGGTGGAGACACCAGGGGATATTTGGGGATGGATGAGGGGGAACAGCAGCAGGTGATGCTCAGGGTGTGCTGGGCTGGAGGGCATCACCCCCCGCCCTCCTCTGCTGCTGCCTGGGGGATCCTTGCTGGTTTAATCCGCAGTTATTTCCCTTATTTCCCTCTGCCGGGTTCCCTGACAATCGTTAATGTGCGAATTGACTGATTTTCATGGTAATATGCTAAACAAGTGCCTCTTTCTCTTCGCAGCGATCCGGCGGCTCCGCCAGAGCCCGGTGATAGACTCGGTGCACAATACCCTGATGCAGGGAATGTGGCGTGCCAAAGTAATTCCGAGTGAAATCCCGGGGGATTTATGTCAAGGACAAAATAGTGTATCCCATGGGTAAATATAGTTAGCACAGCTGCAAAACAGAATTTATTTCTTGTTTGCGATATCATTTGTAAAGTATGGCATAGGGGAAGCTTTAAAAATGAAATTATAGCAGGCAATAAAAAAAGCTCATAGCACTGTATTCAAATTATGCAACAGTAATATGCTGAGTTCATAAATAAACATCTCTTATTAACCCTTCTCATAACAAAGTGGTGTTTTTCCCCGGAAAAAAAAAAACAGTGAAAAAACATCAGCAAACAAGGGTGAGGCAGGGCTGCAGATGGTGATACCTGTGGGATCCGTGCCATGATCCCGTATCCCAGCTGAGCCCAGCTCTTGGAAAAGCAGGAATTTGGGGGGTGGGCATGGCAGTGACACCCCCAGGCTTCGGCCCTACTCCCCCAGCCCCTCCTGGGTTATTAAGCCAAGCTCAGAGCAGTTAATCAATTTTGTTTGCATATGCAGGGAGGGCGCTGCCATTTCATTAGCTCAAGTAAGGACTCAGCACACTTTGCAGCTTCAATAATTCTCTTTAAAGTTATTGAGAAATGGATGCTTAATTATATTTGCATATGAAAAATAGGGTCTAATTAGTTTGATTGATTATTATTTTAACCTTAATGACATTTTGAGTATCTGTCCCAACTAATAGCAAATGTATCGCTAATAAATCACGAATTTTTATAGCGTGTTCTATCGAGCTTCCTTTTGAAATACATTTTATTAATCCACCAGAATGTATTGAAAGTGAAACAAGTCAAACAACTGCTCATTTATTAAACTGTTTAAGTGTCAGATTTATACAAGTGTAATGGTACAGGAAATACGTCCCCATGAAAGACATCTGTGGGCCAGGGATACTCCAAATCTTCGTTATTTTAGGGAAATATATTAAGGAGATAAAAATTCAATTATGTCATTTATTGCACTAAATAAATTTATATCGACTGGCATAAATGTTTTGCATTAGCAGATGTTCTCCCCTGCAAACTCTCAGATTTGCTGTGGCCGAGCCTGTGCTGATGCTTCCTGATGGAACAGCGATCCCAGAGTGGTGGCACCTTCCAGCAGGATCCTGAGCTTTGTGAGACTCCAGGATCAGCTCAGCCATGGGAACACTGGGAAAAATCCCAGCTGGAACAGAGGTGTCCAATGTGGGGCTGTGGGCCAGGCTGGGAGTGAGGAGGAGCCCCCCACCCCCCCGGGATAATAACAACCCAGATTGCTTCTGCACTATCCATGATTGGAATTCTTGTGGGGGGTGGTGGTGTCCCTGCCATCAATGCTTTAATTAGAAATTAGGATAGTCACATTGGCATAAATTAAATCAGACTAAAGATGATTAACAAAGTAATGCAAGAAATCATTAAATTAAACCACTGCGCCAAGTCCACTGCTGATCTATCACAAATTTGGGCTGCTAATGAGGTCTTAATTAGTGAGTTCGGTTGGAATAATTCATGTCATTCAATTTGGAGAAGATACTTTATTTTTTTTCCAAGACTCGATGCAATTTTATCAACAAATGGGCCCACAAACAAACAAACAAACAAATGCATCCTTGTGCCAGTTCAGCCCGGCCCTGGCAGCGCTGGCTGGGAATTGCAGCAGAGGGGTTGATTCCCTCGTTTTCCAGGGCTAAGCCTGCACCCACCACCTGCCCACCTTTTTGGGGATGCACCCAGAATTTCGTGCCCTAGCTCTGAGCAGCAGTGAGGGGGTGCAGCCCAGCCCCGGAGCAGGGACAGTCCCTGGTCCCCAGCAGTGTGGCACGGCGGGGTCACCTCGCTGGAGGAGCAGCTGTGCCACCGCGGGGCTGCGAGTGGCAGTGTCTGCAGAGTAATGAACCCGGAGCAAAGCAGCCCCAGCAGTGCCAAGCAGGAATTACCCGATGCTGGCTGCCAGTGGTGAGTGACAGAGGGGCAGGAGAAGTCCTTGGGCTCAGCCTGCCTGGGAAGGGGAGGGACGGGTCCCTCCATTGGCAGAAGTTCATGGAATCATGGAATCAGAGGCTGGATTTGGTTGCAAGGGAGCTTAAAGCTCATTTCATTCCATCCCCCGTCATGTGCAGGACACCTTCCACTATCCCAGGTTGTTCCAAGCCCCATCCAACCTGGCCTTGGACACTTCAGGGATC